>JAXDDW010000011.1:8422500-8532378 GCA_034670385.1 Hoplostethus mediterraneus | reverse complement strand
CACCCTGCTGTCTTTCCTTTATAATGTCACCTCTTGTCTTTTTTTCCTCTTTATTTCTCTCGTTAGCTCTCCGTCAAGCCAGACACTCCCTCCCGCCCCCCTCGCGCCACACGCTCCACCTGTAAGTATGCGAGGAATTATCTCTCTTCTTCTATTGTGTCCTACATACCACCGGCCCCTGCGGCGGTCTCCCGTTCACCTTTAAATAACAAGCCGCCGGTTGACAGACAGACGGTATTATACAGTGCTGCACACTGTAGCTACTCATTAGTGCCTGATAGTCGCCACATCAGTCAGAGCCACATCAGTCAGAGCCAACCACTGGGACTGGGAGCACTTGTCAATTACAGTCAAGTTATTTTCAGGCAACCGCAGATTAAGAAACTTCAAGGCGCGCGCGTGTGTGTGTGTGTGTGTGAGAGAGAGAGAGTGCGAATAAAACAGATTAAAAAAAACCAAAACACTTTGCCACAAGTAGCACCTGGCTGTGTGTGAAAAAAAAGAGGCACGTTAAACGCGACTTTATCTCTCTCCGTTTGTCTTTCTGGACGTTTCTTTCAATTCAGCACCACTTTGCTTTCCTCCGTGAGTTGAACCACAACACGAACTGGACAGACTCCAATAAAAAAAACTGTGCCTTGATAGCGATGGAGCGAGAGAGGAAATAAAAAAAAAAAGAGGTGTGAAACATACAGACGGCAGATGGTTAAGGAAAACAAATGAAGCATAGATGATAAATAAACACAAACGTAGATTAAGACCCCACTCACGTGCTTCAAGGAATAAAAACGCGGATTTACCTCAGTGATAGCGCGAGTGTGAAACTCCTCATAAAATAAGGGAATTCCGGAGCAGGGGAGGAAAAAGGAGACTAACAGGTGGTGAAGAGAGGAGAGGGAGTGAAGCAGAGTGTGTGTGTGAGAGAGAGAGAGAGAGAGTGAGAGAGAGAAAAAAACAAGCGAGAGGAGGGAGGGAGAGAGAGAGTGAGAGAGAGAGAGCAGGGGTGAGCGAGCTCTCGTGGTATGTGTATCATTAAAAATTAAATGCTTGAATTGTTCAAATTGAGGTGAAAATGAGGGGAAGGGAGAGAGGAGAGCGGCATGCTGGAGGAGGATGGAATGAGTGAAAAGGAAGAGAGTTGGAGAGCAGAGACTTGTTCCTTGAGAGTCTGTTGTGACTGTGGCTTGCCTCTCCCTCCCTCCCTCCCTCCCTCCCTCCATCCCACCACCCCTTTATCTCTTGTTCGGTGCAGGAGAAATCCAGTTGTCCAGGATTTCCAGGGAGAAAAAAAAACAGTTTCTCTCATTTTCTTATGTTTCCTTTCTGTCCAGGTTAATGCCAAAGGAATACAATAGTCTCTCTCTCTCTCTCTCTCTCTCTCTCTCTCTCTCTCTCTCTCTCTCTTACACACACACATGCACGCACACACATGCACAGCCTCCTCAGTCTCTCTGTCTCCATATAATTAACCCAGTGGTTCTTGAGGCAGTGATAGACAAAGGGAAACATGCTATTTCCTCTCGTCTACTGTCGCAGGGACACAATTGGAGTTCTCTCCATCTCTCTCTCTCTGTCTCTCTGTCTCTCTTTGTCTCTGTTTTCTCTCTCTCTCTCTCCCTCTCTCTCTCTCTCTCTCTCTCTCTCTCTCTCTCTCTCTCTCTCTCTCTCTCTCTCTCTGGTTTTGGTCCACGGTCTCTGGAGCTCTCAATCGATCAAAGAGAAAAGCCAAGAAGCTGTCACAGAAGACTAGAGAGACTGGGATGCTTTTTTTTTCATTATCTTCCAAAATTGCTTGATGTCTTTTTTTTTTTCTTCATGTCTCTCGCTCTCTCTCTCTCTCTCTCTGTCTTATCTCATGCCCCCACACACACACGCGTGCACACATGTACGCGCGCGCACGCACACACACACACACACACACACACACACACACACACACACAATCAAATTTATACCAATGCATAAATGCATGCCTCCACACATGTACAAACACTCACAGAAATATGCACACACACAAGTGTACAGGAACACACACACAAACACCCAGAGAAGGATGGATCCTGCTCTCACACACACACACACACACACACACACACACACACACACACACACACACACACACACAATTCATACCCGCCACTCTCCCAACTCTGACATCCAATCATTTTCATCACTTCATCACCTTTTCTAATCCACTTCCCTCCCTCCTCCCTCATCCTGTCTTCCTAAGTGTGTTTTCTCCCTTTACTAAGTAAAAATTCTCTCATTAGAAATGCATGCAGGCAACTATTGTTGTGAAAATAACATAATAAGTAATTAGAAAATAAGTAATTACCTCCTGTCAGGGATGGATGCTAGTGCATGTAAGACAACAGCTGACCACGACACGGTAAGAACAAATCATTATCACGCAAAGTGTTACACACACACACACACACACACACAGACACACACACACACACACACACACAGACCCATTGATGAGGTGCACTGACAAGGATAATGCCTCTAACCAAGGTTTTTCCCTTTGAGGGTTTCAATACATTTTCCAGTCTGTGGCAATTGCAGTTGTAACATTGCTGAGATGCTGCCAGACAAAAGCAAACCGAATAAAACAGTCAAATAAATAAATAAATGGATTCTGATTCTGAGAACTCGCCGGCCCTCGTTCCTTTCAGCTTCCTTTGCGAGTCTGTGAATGCAAGGTCGCCGCGTGCTGTTTGGAGCGGGGAAGGGTTAGTGCTTCTATAACACGCCACTCCAGTACACTGCATTCCTGTATTACTGCCCGTTGTGCTACCCCTGATGCATTGCGCAAGTCGACGGCCCGTAAACACGCGGAATGGAACCGCCAGAAAAGAGCCTGATATTGACGTTTGCAATGACAAGCACCGCAGCTGTTGTGGCGCCGGGAGGAGAGGAAACGGTGCCAAAATCAACATAAATGATGGTGGGAGAAGAAGAAGATGAAAGAACATTATCTGGAACCGAGGCAATATGGACATCTTGGTGTTCGCTCATTCAGTGGAAAGGGAACGAAACGCACACCATCAATCAAAGTCCATTAAACATTTCAGAAAAGTGGACTGAACACATTCCCTCAAAAACAACGAATCTAGTGAGAGAACGTCAACAGAGCATCATTTCCAACACGCCGATATCACTAAGTTAAGTTGCATGGCTTAGGACAGTCCAAGCAATATTTGAGAAGATGATCTCTACCAATGTTAGATGCCAAATAACCTCCATTTAAGAGACTGTGTGTTCCTGCAATGCAACCATAGATCACACTAGAAGATCCAGCAAGCACAGTATGAAATAATAAATGGAAACGGCACATAGTTGTGTGTGTTCTCTCTGAATGTTAATATCAAAATGAACTTCATATCATATTACTTATGTTATTATAGTAGTATAGTATATTTCAAATTCATCCCCTATGGAGCTTTAGAACAGATGCTGTGGTCTGTGACCGTGGGAGGCAGTATTACAGGTTCACTGCAGGCCAAACCTGATGCTGTGGAATAAAAGTTACTTTTTCACAGCAAAATCCAGAGCTGTTCCATTTGAAACTGATTGAAAGGAGGGAAATGTGACTCATGGTGATCAACGGGGACTTGGAGACAATGTCACCTTTCACAAAGTGGCCTTGGTTGACGAGCTGCCGGAACAGTCACGGAGGGCAGAACACAAGGTTACCTGAACGCCTCACGCGGTAGCGTCTGAGCCAGGCAGCCGGAGCTGGGTCCATTCAAGAGGCATGTTTGTGTGTGTCTGCAGGTTGCTGATGATAATGGCATCTGCACGTTTGTGTGTGTGTGTGTGTGTGTGTGTGTGTGTGTTCTTGTATTTCTATACTTCCTCACAAGTATGGTGATACAAACCTGTGTGCGTGTGTGTGTGTGTGTGTGTGTGGAAAAAGAGAGGCTGCATTAAGACGATCTGTGAACCAGCTGGTTAAGTATTGTGTTGCCTTTCAGCAGCAGGTAATGAAAATCACTTCCTAGGTTGTTTCTCCCCCTAATTGCCTTATTGAACTAAATGGAGGAATCAGTGAGGAGAAACAACCCTCATTACCATTATGTTCACTGGCCAGCGATGGCTTCTCCTCTACCGCCAACAACGTAAGTACCATCCTTTGCCTTATTAAAAACATACAAATAGTAAAGTTCTCTGTCCATGAGGGGAAATGGTTTTAGAAGCCAGATTTTCCAAAAATGCTCCGAAAATGTTTGTTTTTTTCTCTGTTGCCAGGTGATGCTGATCCTAAGTCTTAAGTTTTAACTGCAGGGATTCCAGCCCTCGCTCATGTGAATCAATTCTCTTGTAAATTGTTGTGGTATAGCCACAGTTGTATTGGTGGAATGTCAACACAGATGAAAAAACATTTTAAATCGAACTGCATCGGCGTCACAGGGAGCCGCAAACACACCATCTGCAATGGTTCAAAGGAAACATTTGTGTAACGCGACAAGCAAACGTGATGAATAAAAAATGACGAGGCCGGCATGGTCAACAAAAATAAAGCAATAAAGCAAGCGAAGTGGGAGGAGATTCTTCAGATTCAGCTTCATGGGACAGGTTGATATTCGATACTGAAAACTTTATGTCACAGGAGCATGATGATTCAAAGTCGGTTGGATAACTGAGACTGAATCCATCATGCATGCCCATCCCCGCCTCATCCTCCGCCACTGCAAGTGATGTGCAGCCAAGCACAGTCAAAACTGAATTCTCCTAGGAATATATTGAATTAAAACACTGTTGATTTGCAGTTCTTCTTGAAGTCATTGCATGTTGAAAAATGTTTTTGGGATATAATGTTTTGCACAAAAAGGGGTTTCTCCTAGAGTTGAAAATCCTCTCCAACTGAAGCAGTCTGAACTTCAATCATTTCACATCCAATGCTGGCCAAATACCCCTGGAGCTTATTATGGTTTCTCGACGAAGCCATCATGAGCACTAATTACAAAGCAGCAATCTCACCTGAAATAACTTTTAAATGCCACGTGTCAAGGTTTCGATGGGATGGATGGTGCAATACATACAAGGGGTTTCAGCAAAACAAATCACTGTGCCCCCATAAAACAACAGCGGCCGCTACCTGGCGAGGTTTTGACAATTTGTGGCTGCATTAATGTGTGAGAATGAAACTAATAAGGAGCTGAAATAAAGCCCTGCTTTATTGGTTGTGGGGAGGGGGGGAGGGCTGACGTTGACGTGAGAGTCGGTGAGGGGAATTTGATAAGAAAATATCAGCTGAGTATTAATCTTAGACCGGGGGGGAGGGGCTGCGGTGTAACATGCATGAAATGAGGCCCTAGTTGTGTAAAAATCATCTAAACTCGGTGCAGAAAATCAACATGTCTGTGAAATGTTTGAATTGTGGATGTGATGGAGAGAGGGAGAGAGAGAGAGAGAGAGAGAGAGAGAGAGAGAGAGAGGGAAAAACAGGGAATGAGGAAAGAAAAGAATCAGGGATACAAAATAGAGAGAGAGCGGAGGAATGGAAAGGAAAGGAGACGGACAGATAAACACCCCTGGAGCAGAGACTTATCATTATCATTTTAGGGAATTAAAATTATTATTTTTTTCTCCCCCTGAAATCTCCGTAAGACTGGATATAAGTATGCACGAGAGGCCCTCACAGCAGAATGCAATCAATCAACTATAAAACCTTCTTCCTGCTCTGCTGAGTTATTGACTTTACGTATCAGGCATGAACTCAGAGAGACTCCGTTCTCACTAGCGCGACTTTTTTAGAAATTCTTTGGGGAAAAGGAGAAAAAAAAAAGTCACAGGGTCCCGTTCCTTTTGTCGAAGAGGACCAAGCAGGTAGTTTACTGGCAGAGTTCTACACAACAGGACATAAATATACAGAATTTCTATCTAAAAAATATATATCACAGCCCTCCTATTCCCAAATCACCTGTAAAACACATCTAGCATCCCTTTTTTTTTTTTTTTTTTACATAGACCTATCATTCACCAAGAAGACAGGAAATAAAAGAGAAAAGAGAAAAGGGGGAAAAAAAGAAGTGAATCAGTCACGTGATAACCCACTGCCTTTTGGAGTGACCTTATGCTTTAGTGCTGCCCTTTCTTCTTTCGTGGCGAAGCGTACGGGAAGCAGCCAGAGTGCCAGCGTGGAGCAAGAGGAGGGGGGGAACAGCAATCCATTAAATTGAAGTTTATGTCGGAGCTGAAAGAAAGTGGCAGTTTGTCACGGCGTCTAACTTCAGTGCGACTCCCTCGGTGGGTATGGTGCAATGTCAGAAAGCCCCCCGGGGCGCCCTTCATTAGTTGGACCATAAAACATGCTCCCGAAATCAAGCCGCCCTCCCTGTATGGATTCATGATTTTCTCATCCAAGTAGTTACAATCAGTCTCTTCCACTCGTATTGATCGGAAGCTGCTGTGAAAACGGCAACGGTGACACATCCACACTTGCATCATCCGTCTTTCAGGACGCAGGTATACGCACGCACACACACATTTATTATTCTCTCTGTCAGACACTGTTTTCTCTCTTGAACACACACAGACAGACACACACACACACACACACACACGCTCTCGACACCCCCGTAAACAGTGTTAATTCTCTGCCGTATACAGTTGTAATTCGCCAGCCAGTTGCTAGGCAACGACGGGGACTTGTAATACCGTTCGGGTATCATGACTGTAGAGGCCCGCCTGGGGTGGGTTGGAGGGTTTTTGGAGAGGGTGACTCTGGGGTGGATGGGATGGGGGGTGGGGGGGGGGGTGATGACCACGCCTTTGATGGAGAGGGAAGCGAGACGCAGGGGCCTATTAGCTCCCGGTCCCGCCCACTCCACAATCTCTCCACAGTCAACAGTAGTGCCACTTCTGACAAGGAGAGCTCCACAGGACTCCAAGGTTATGACTTTGGGGGGCTCACATGTAGACAGCAGTGGGGAGAGACTTTTTTTTTTTTCTCCATTCCCCTCTTCCTGCCTCACATCTGAAGAGTAGTATAACTGAATATGAAATTATCATCAGAACCTGTCTTTGTAGCGTCTGCAGCATCTCTGGGAAGTGGAGACGCTGCGGAAAGTGGCAATTTTATTGGGGGAGGTGTGGGGGTGGATGGGGGGGGGGAGGGTGGGAGAGAGTGGGGGTAGACTGAGACAGAAAGAAACAAACTGCCAGAGGAAGACAGGTAGACAGAAGGAAAGACATCCAGACAATCTGTCAGCAGGAAGGAGCCCACAAA
The DNA here is from genome assembly GCA_034670385.1 of Hoplostethus mediterraneus. NCBI lineage: Eukaryota > Metazoa > Chordata > Actinopteri > Trachichthyiformes > Trachichthyidae > Hoplostethus > Hoplostethus mediterraneus. The sequence goes on along the minus strand of JAXDDW010000011.1, from coordinate 8,525,141 downwards.
AGGGAGTTTGTCGCAGAATTACAGATCCACATCCTCCTTTCAGGCAGTCAAGGCTGCCAGCACCCCCCCCCCCCCCCCCCCCCCCCCATGTGACACCCTCCTTCCCCTCCCCCGCCCTCTCTCTCTCTCTCACTCTCCCTCCCTCCCTCCTCCCATGCCTCAGAGGCATCCTGGCGGCAAGTTTGTAAAGCTTAGTCAAGCCCATCTTCTCTCCGAGGCAGAACTAAACTAACCGTCTATTCGGGAGAAGCGGCGAGCTGCCAACTGGAGCTTCACCGCGCCAAAGGGGGCAATTTAAAAAACATTATGAACACATGAAAAAAAAAAATATATATATATATGGCCCGCTGTGGAAGAACGGGGTTATCGGGGCTGGTGGCGGTGGTGGACTCTTCACTGGAAATACCACGGCAACATTTTCAAGACCATGGGTGTGATGGTGTGTTGAATGGCCCTCCAGAGGAACCTGGGTTGACAGTTTTTTCAGGCAGTGGTCTCAGTGCATAGATGTGTTTGACACTGACACACACACACACACACACACACACACACACACACACACACACTCAACCATCAGCTACAACAATATAGCAATGGTCTGAAACTGTAGGCGCCACCCAGACACGGACCATTTACTCGCATTTCACCAGCGTGCCTTTCTTTCCCAGCTTGCCCATCAGCCTTTATGACTCCTGACAACTCATGTGACAAATAGGCTAAGCCTCCAGGCCGTCTCTCTCCAGATACCTCCCCTCCACCGTCCACACACAGTCCCCCCCCCCCCCCCCCCCCTTTCGCTGATGACTGACGCGTGCATCGGCCACGGGGATCACAGGACGCGGGATTCACCACCACCACCACCACGCGTCAAGTGTGTTTCCGTTTCAAAGCCACCGTCGAGGCGCAAAACCACGCCACCATGTGGAGGGAGAGGCTCGCTCACCACGGCACATCAGCTTGATGAGCAGATAATGAGGTTGTGTAGAGAGAGATCTCAACCACTAGTCTTTATACAGGCACTGACAGGTTGACTTTAATGTAATGTAATGTAATATGATCTTCTATTGGCCCCTGTAGGGATTCAGGGTCTTCAGCAGGATGGATGCTTGCTACCGCAGGAGTCCTCCAGGTGAAGGATGGTCTCCCCACTCACTTCGCCACCCCGCCGCCCAAACTCCACGTGATCCACAATTGATAGCGTTTACCATTGAACTGCAAAGCAAAGATCACACGGGGGTTAAAAAATCAGACGCTCTCTTCACACATCTATCATCTGAATCACACATCTATCACTCATGCATTTTTTGCAGCCGAGTTGCACATCGTGACTTTCCTGCACCGGCACATCCTCGGTGACCCCGCGGCACGCTGAACTGCCTGCCAACCAGGTATGCTAACAATTGTCTGGCCTTGACGGTGCATCTTGTTTGCACTGTGTAGGTGTAGTGGTAAATAAAAAGATGGCTTAACTTCCAGTCAGTGATCACAAGGAAAGCAACCACATGTATGTATGTACAAATATCAAGGTGAGTTTAGGTGGGTTTACTCTCCACTACATACCCTGTGTACTTTGGTTAAAGTAATCGGTTATTGTGTAACTTGTAATGTCTCACTAGTTAACCATGCTTCTTATTTGTGGTTCAGACCTAGCCTGCACCTCAGAGCAACAGCTGGGCTGGTGTGTATTTATCCCTTTAGCCCCGAATCTACTTAATACATCAATAATTACATTTATTGTTATTTTAGCAATTATAAACACACTATCACAAAATAGTAGATTGGTAGTAGGATTACTAAATTATACTATATCAATTAATTTACTATATGTTTACATGTTATTTTATGCACTTTCCTCAATACAGTAACATAGAAAAGCAGAGTGGAGCATGCAGCTGTGTGGAAAGTGCTTGAACAGTGGCAATGATTACCCTGGTGTTGAGGATAGATTTACCGTCTGGTCGGTAATGGGTCCATCTTGGCAGCTGCAGAGCAACTTTCTAAATTTGGTTTGTTGCTGTGCCTATTTTGGCCCCGCGCACTGTCAGGGAGGTTTCGGGAGTATCTGCAGTAATGTGTTTCTAGGCCTGTCTGCAGCAGTCTGATCCGAGGGGGCCGAGCTGACACTCGAGGAGCGGTAACAGAGTCTGGAGCCCCGGTGTCAACTCGCGCGTGATACCGCGTGGTGAAGCCTGACTGCGGGCAGAGACGCGCCGCCATGAACCGGTGAGGTTTCATCTGCACACGCAAGAACGAACATATTGCTTATTAATATAAATCACCGTATTTGGCGGAAGTGTGCTTGGATAGAGAGTAGTTTATGAAAAAAATCGCTTCAACTTTGATCGATGTTTGAATTCACATGACTATTCCGTTTATTGCAAAAAAAATAAATTTCACACATACTTAAGAATATGTTCAGAGACGTTATTTGATATTTGTACATGTAGATGTCATATATTTTTGGATTTATCTGCAGAAGTTGACAAAAAAATATTTCCATTTTGAAACAGAATCTTAAGTATATGAGAATATAAGTATATGAGTGTTTTTGCACCCAGCCGTCTTGCTTCATAGCGATACTTGCATCAACTGAGTCACACCAGTGTTCTGATGTGTCTTTTCTCCCAGCAGCCCTGCTACAGTAGAGGACTATAAGGCAGCCATGGTGCTGAGCGGGGTGGGTGATGCCCTGGGCTACAAGAACCAACTGTGGGAGTACAACGAGTCGGGACCGGCCATTCATCAGGTAAGCAAACAATGTGGCACTCCTTACCTGCCGCCACTGCAAGGGCTAGTCTAGTCCAGTGGTGTCCAAAGTGTGGTCCGGGGACTTCCAGGGGGTCCACCAGCAACTTGACTATTAGTTTAACCTTCACTTTTCATTCACTAGAGGTTAACACAATGAGAGAATGAAAAGATCTGGGAGCGTCCAGTCCCTAAACCTATGACCTCCAGTCATATGCTCATGTTTGAGGTAATATAAGTGAAAAATTGCATTTCACCCACAATGCATTGCACTAGGACTCATCGCCCTTTCCATTCTGGCAGGAGCTGAAAGAACTCGGTGGGCTGAAGAACATCCAGGTCCAGCTCCCTGACTGGCCCGTGAGTGATGACACGGTTTTACATCTGGCAACGGCTGAGGGACTGGCCACCGGTGAGGTCCAAATCACATTGTACCGATTTGTTCTCCCCATTCTGTTTTAATTGACATCGATCCAGGGGCTTGATTGGATTTATTTGATTCTTTATGTCGTTCTGATGAGGCCTCATCATGACACAAACCGAGCCCTCCTCCTCAAGAGCCCAAAGTAAAGGTTAAGTACAATTTCCACTGTCTTGCTTTTCATCTAGCGATTTATTTCTACATTAAGACCTGAATGTGACGTACAAGGAAGATGGTAGAAATTCAACTTGACCTTTACCGTGCCGCGGCAGAACAACCACCCCGGTGAACAGATCTGTGAGATCCTTAAAAGTGCAGGGTCTACAACATGAACAAGTTGACTTTGCATCGTCTCCCTCGTAGGAAAGAAAGGAGAAGAGCTCCTGCAGGAGGTGGCTGTTCGCTACGTTGAGGGCATGAAAGACATGGAGGGGAGGAAACCGGGGCCTTCGAGCATCCTGGGTGAGCGAGAGTGACGCCGCTTGCTATTGATTGTTTCACTCTTAATGTCTTCATTTTTCACTCTTAACACACGAGTAGAGACACGGGGACCTTTGACGCTCTCCCTTGCCCCCTCAGGAGTGTCCCAACTGAGGCCAGGGGAGGAGGGGGGTTACAGAGTGCCCTATAACCCAGAGGGGACGGGCTGCGGGGCGGCCATGCGGTCCATGTGCATCGGCCTGAGGTGAGACGGTCGTCACGGTGACGTTATGTGTGATAAACGCAGGGGCGGACTGATTTGGGGGCCCTAAGCAAAGGCAAAGTATTAGGCCCTCTGAATCCCAACCGTCACCCATTTCAATCCATCCTATACGTTACCTGGTGTTCCATGGTAAGGGTTGTGTGCCACCATGTTTTGATGCTGGTGATCATCCTCCTCATCACCTTTTATCATCTTAATTTCTAATATTTACTCGCCCTCGGCTCCGAGCATCAGTTGGTACGGCAGCACTTTCACTATCATTGTTGCCGCCGGCACCGGAGCTAATGGAGCAAACATTAGTAGCAGCTGAATCTTTGATGAAAAAGTTGTCAACAAAGCCTTTATTTTCCTCTCACTTTTGTTTGCCGTTGCTGTGATGCCCCATCAGATCTGGATGTCCCACCAAAATGAACTTTCATATATTGTGTATACTCTGCTTGCCCAAACTCGGCATCTATTGCAGCCCAACCGTCCTGGTAGGGGGATCCCTCTCTGAGTAGCCCCTCCCAAGGTTTCTCCCAATTTTCCAATAAGGTTTTTGTGGGAGTTTTTCCTTGTCCTCTGTGAGGGTCTAAGGCTGGGGGATGTCGTGTACTAATCATTTATTATTTTCACATGTTGGGCACTGTGAAGCCCTTAGAGACTGTAACGGTGATTAAGGGCTATACAAATAAATGTGATGTGATTTGATTTGATTTGATTTGTCTGTACCGCTTGGGTAGCATCGCTTCATTTTGCTTCGCTTCATCATTTTACTTCAACCTGTGCAGTGGCAAGGAAAATGAGCTCAAAGTCAAATGGAGTCGTCCACTATAGTGTGACTTAGCCCAACGTTAATGTTTTCAAATCAAATCACATTTATTTGTATAGCCCTTTTTCACCATTACAGTCTCTTAGGGCTTCACAGTGCCCAACGTGTGAAAACAATAAATGGTTAGTACACGACATCCCCCAGCCTTGGACCCTCAACAGAGGACAAGGAAAAACTCCCAAAAGATCTTTTAGGAAAAAATGGAAGAAACCTTGGGAGGGGCTACTCAGAGAGGGGTGCAATAGATGCCGAGTTTGGGCAAGCAGTGTATACAGAGTACATAAAAGTTAGTCTAGCCTTACTCTGAGAAGAGACTGAGCCACTCCCTCAAGGCAAATGATAAAGAGAATAAATGGGTTTTTAGCCTTGACTTAAAGACTTGGATAGAGCCTGCCTCTCTGATTGAGGCAGGCAGACTGGTAAAGAAAAGGCTCTGTTACCTGCAGTTTTCTTTTTGACTGCTGGGATAGACAGGTAGCCAGCGTCCAGATCTGATAAGTAGGACGGTGCCATCCCATGTAATGATTTATATGTAAGTAGAAGCACCGTGAAGTCACAGCTGGCCTGAATTGGTAGCCAGTGTAATGAGGACAGGATGGGCGTTATATGGTCGAATTTTCTAGTTTTGGTCAGGATTCTGGCAGCAGCATTCTGGACCAGTTGTAGTTTTTTAGTGCGCCCAGTAGGTAAGCCAGACATTGCAATAATCAAGTCTCAATGATACAAAGGCATGTACTAAGATTTCTGCATCTGCCCTGTTAGCATGGGTCGAATCTTGGCAATATTGCGAAGATGATAAAACACTGTTTTAGTGGTCTCCTTAATATACAACTCGAATGAGAGGGTATGGTCTAATTTACCCCCAAGGTTTTTAACGTATGTGCTCTGGGAGATTACACAACTATCAAAATTTAGCGTACTATTCGACATCCAACATTTGACCTCCGATAGACAGGCCTCCAGTTTTTGAAATTGGGTGTTATCGGTTGGTTTGACGGCTATGTAAATTTGAGTGTCATCGGCATAACAGTGGAAGTTAATGCCAAATTTGCGAATGATGTCACCGAATGGTAACATATAGATAGAGAATAGTAGTGGTCCTAGGACAGTGTCAAATAGAAACTTTGGGTTGTTTTTATCTGCACTGATTAACCTAGAGAAGTGTGCAGTTTTGGTTAATGAGTGCGTGTTTATATAAGCAAGCTATCATTCCAGGCAAGCCGGAAGACTTTGAGTTTGGTCAATCGCCATTTATGCTCTAATTTTCTACAGACTTGTTTAAGTGCTTGTTTGTTTAAGAGTGTCGTTAGTAAACCATGGTGCAAATTCCCTAGCGTGGTGTTTTCTTGTGACTAACAGGGTGAGTGAATCGAGTGCGTTGGTAAGGCTAGAGTTTAGTTTGTTGGTGAAATTGTCGAGTGAGACAAAATGACCAGAGAGTGGTGTAAGAAAACTGGCCAGTTTTTCAGAAAATAACGAGGCCGTGGAAGAATTAATATGACGGCTATGTATCGTCACACTTTTTGCGTGGGCAGATCAATTCGATCTCAAATTTAATTAGATAGTGATCAGATAGGGCGGGCAGATACAGGTATGCCTCGGGCCAAAACCAGGTCAAGGGTGTTGCCGCCATGGTGGGTTGAATCATTAACGAATTGAGTGAGGCCCCAAGTATCAATAAGATTTAGGAAGGCCTTACTGAGAGGATCAGTGGAATTATTCAGGTGAATGTTAAAATCACCGATAATGAGAATATTATCAGCTAGGGTCACTAAGTCCGTGATGAAATTGGAGAACTCCTCTAAGAAGGGGCCCAGGTGGGCGGTAAAGTACTGCTAGATAAAATGACAGGAGATTCGTAGCTGTAGGGTGCACAATAAGGACTTCGAAGGATGTAAATTTGTTGTTAGTGTTGGGATTAAAATTAAGGATAGGGTTAAATATCATCTCCAGGGCAACCTGGAGGCTTTAGCCAGGTTTCACAGAGACCCGTCGTGTCTAGATTGCTGCTGCCAGAGGATGAAATAAATGCAGACTGGCATAACTTGACAGTAGATATGGGGGAGGCATAGTCTGATTTATTGTAACCTCTAACCTGACAGACTCTTCACCCCTTGGACCTATATGCCTGGCAGGTTCTCTAATTGCCTGCAACCCGGCGAGCTCTGGGGACATGTGTCATGTCTCTCTCAGACATCTGTCTATGTTTCTAGATAATAAAGCAGCGCCTACCCCATTAGGGTGGAGGCGGTCAACTCAGCAAGTCAGGAAGCCGGGTTTGCCCCAGAAGGAGGGCCAGTTATCTAAAAAGACTTTTCTTTGCTAAACCTAGCGAGCCAGATTCTGTATGTTTGTCTGAGCGGTCCATAGGTTGTTACGTTTCAATAATCAGTGACCTTGCAATATGGGTTTCATGAGCAAATATAAATATTTGTCCTCTCCTTTTGAGTAAGGAAGTTGTATCACATAAAAACTTCCTTATCTTGGCCCCAACAGGTATCCAAAGCCTGACCAGCTCTTGTCGTTGGTGGCGGTTGCCGTGGAGACAGGCAGGATGACCCACCCTCACCCCACCGGCTTCCTGGGAGCCGTAGCATCGGCGCTTTTCACCGCGTACGCCGTCCAGCGTCGGCCAATCACCACTTGGGGTCTGGGCTTGATCAACGAGGCCTGTCCGGTTGCTAAGAGCTTCGTTCAGGGTCGCGGCTTCGCCGTGGAGGACTCGGAGAGAGACTGGGGTTACTTCTGTGAGAAGTGGCAGTGGTATGAGCGGCACAGATCACAATCACTTCATTGGCTGAATACATTTCCACATAGTAGGACTTCTCTCTCCACAACATCTAAGAATTAAGAAGCTAAATACTATATACACTGTTATTAAAAAAAACAAGAACTATACTGACATGAGAGAATTATTGCACTTAGGATATAAATATAAGAATATTTACAATAAGGAAGGATACCTAAGCTATGTAGGTTAGGCTGTCATACAGATCCAAGGCTCCAACAACAATGTTCTGTTCTCTATTTCAATCTCAAGGCCGACACATAACCTGAACACGTTCAAATTCAGTTCAATAATGTGACCTTATAAAGGACGCTCTTCATTTGGATTCCAATCCACCGCTCATGATGAAGACAAAATATGGATGATGATCATGACCTGCTGTTTACCGATATACAGGATCGACTGGTCTGCGTTATAAACTAGGGTGAAGTCTGCGTAGGCACCTTAGGCGTTGATGTTGGAAGAAATGGGGGTGAGAACAGGAATGTCATCACCTCCATCCCCCTCAGTGCTGATGAGACTTAGCCCACAGCACTTCACCCAGTATTTCCCAACCATTAAGCTCACTATCAGCAGGCTAATGGGGTGGCTGATCTATGGGCCTTGGAATGACATTTAATTATTTTACTTATAAATTGTTACGCTGGAGGATAATGGAAATATCTGGCACAATCTGCCCCCCTCTCTCTTTCAAGGTACCTGGATTTGAGGGGCATCTCTCATGGGGTGGGGCCCGTGCTGTGGCCCGCCTCCTACGGGCCGGCTGAGAGAGACGAGGCCTATAAGAGCTTCAGCCTGTCGGGCTGGGCGGGGCGCAGTGGACACGACGCTCCGATGATTGCCCTCGACGCCCTGCTGGGAGCGGGCTCAGACTGGGAAGAGCTTATGAGCAGGGCGGGCTTCCACGGAGGTCAGAGTTCAAAGTAGAAAATATTTGTTACATGTGCGGCTTAATTTGAAATGACTCCTCGGTTCTAGCAACTTGACCAACAGGCCAATTTCCCCCAAAAGTCAGTGTGGTCCTTTAAAAAGAAGCGGGTTGCCCTTTGACAGCCATATGGACCGTTAGTCTGAACTCAAACAAACACCATCTGTCATCATCAGGCTGCACCGATGAGCTTCTTTCAGATTAGACTGCTATTCAGCAAGCTGCCTTTACAACAGAGGCCGAGGGAAGTTCCTGTGCGACTGCATCCAAGCCTCATACTGTTCCGCCTTCAAACGTTCATTTATCGATTTACAACAGCACACCATCAAACAATAAGAATAAAACCTTTCATAGTTTCAAAATTGGCCGTGATTATTGGCAACCTTTAGAACAATTCAAATCAGTGTTAGAGGAAATAGTTCAGTAATTCAGCTCATCATCATTCCACCTACAACAGGTTGCAGGTGGAAATGAACCAATTATCCATCTTCAAGTGATAGGCACGGTCTGTTCTGCTTCCCTGGTCGTGTGTGAATATGGCAGAGGTTGAATGTCTGAGAATGTCAGAAATACTATTATCACCAAACACCGTTGACAAGGCTGAGAGGCATCTCTGGAGACCTTGGTATTCCTGTAGTTTGCTGCTCATGGAAACGTTAAGGCTCTCCTAGGATGGAAAATTTATCTCGGATGTCTTGAAAACAAGCTTGTCTTGGCCAGAACTGCAGCTGCCCATGACCTTAGACACACAGGGGTCCCATGGTGGAGGTGGCAGAGTGGACTAGGGGTTAGAGTAACCCACAATTAGTTATAGGTTTGATTCCTAAAATGCCGATATGTTATGCCCTGTTGAAGCATCCTTGAGTAAGACACTGAACCCCCCGACCTGCTTTGCTCAGCATCAGCTACATGACTCATATACTTGAAATATCTATTTCAATTAAAATCACAATGTTGAGAAAATGTGCTTCACCTCACCTCAGCACTCCCACACCTCAGATGATGCTTCTCTCTCCCGGTCACCTCCCCAGGCGACAGCGACAGCACCGCCGTGATAGCCTGCTGCTGCTGGGGTCTTCTCCACGGTACCCAGGGGGTTCCTGAAGGAAACTACTCCAACCTGGAGTACCGGGAGCGACTGGAGCGCAGCGCTGAGAAACTCTATGCCCTGTCACACTGAGAGGACCTGACACTGCGCTGCCAGAGAGCGTCCCAAGAAAGGAAACGAGGCCACACACTCCCGACACTTGGGACGTAGAAGTAGTTGGCGCACATTGATGTAACTGATCAGAGTGTGTGTGGTGTCATACTAGCCTGAAGGGGGACCAGACTGGCCTACTAACCCAGAGTCATTTTGACTGCCACAAGGATGTGTGCCTCATGATATTAGGGCTTGCTGTAATAAGAGGGGTCCCTCTAGTGACCATTTTGACTTGTAGGTGTAGAGGTGCACTACTGAGCAGAATGAATCCTAGCCGATGAGAATGTGTAGCACGTAACCCCCTAGGTTATTCATTTTGTGTCAGCCTCATTTATTAACAAATGTTCATTGAGCTCCAAATGAAACGCACCCTTGTTGCCGTCTGATGAAACTAATTTCTCATTAAATTGTGTTATTGTGTTAACCATTGTGGAAACGCAGAATTAATAACATAATAAATCAAACAAACAAAGCTCTGTAGTTAAGTTGAAAACTTTATTTTTTGGTCATTGTTGTTTTAATATTTTTTTTGTGTTTTCTATTTTTTATTATTCATATTTTCCTACAGGAGAAGAAGGGCAAAGGGGTGGTTTTAACTACCAGGTCATGTAAAAAAAAAAGAAGAAAAAAAGAAAAGGATCAAATAGTTTACTAAAAACCCCCTCTCCTCTTCAGTTCCCCTCCTTTCATGCTATCACTTCTGTATTTCTTTGGGACACATGCTCTGAATCCGTGAGAATCCTGCAACAGTTTGAACTTCCCATTTGTTTCAAGGTACTTTAAAAAACCCCACAAGGCTAAAAACGCAATGTTGGAAGATAAAGTGTCTTTGCTCTTTTTTATTCATCCATGATTTTTGTTTCCTCTCTGAGTGGTCCACCCAGCATGGTGCCTTATGTCTCAAAGGAAAGGAGTTGAAGCGGAGAGCAGGATGGTAGCCGGGGACGGACACTGCGGCTGTCCGTCACCTTCATCATCACCAACAGCATGAGTCCTCCTCGTTTGGGGCTGAAACCAAAGTTGTTCTGATGAAGGAGGTTACAGCAGAAGAATAAGGTGCCGTGTGACTTATTGTCCTCTCGTCTCCCCTGTGCTATCCTGTCAGGCTGTTTGTGTGGGTCACGTCCAGTCTGGGCCTCACACCCAGGAGGCTATGGGGCTGTTGGGGCTCATTCCAAAAGGGCAGGTTGGGGAGGGCGGGGGGCCGGAGGGGTTCAATTTCCAGGAGGATGGAAGGGAGAAGGGTGTGTTTGTACCTGCATCGCTGTGGGACGTAAACAAGGAAAAATAGTTGTCAAAGACTGCACAATCCAAATACTGTTTAATTACTTGAAGAAATACAGGCAGTGGTTAATGAGACTTATGTAACCGAAAGGTCACAGACTGAACCCCTACAGGCCCACTCTGGATACAACTTCAGCTAAATGACTAAAATGTAAATATGCTTTGTTCCATTACAGCTCTAAATAGTACTCCTCAAGCCAAATGTTACAATTGGAATCACTTTATTGGCCAAATACAATGTGTGGTTATGGGAGCTGTTGCGGCCTCGTACCTTGTGGATGTCCTATGTAGAAGTGTTGGTGCGCTCCCTGCTGGGGTCCGTGCTGGGGGTGCTGGGGCACTGATCCGGGGCCCTGCTGGGGCGGGGGGTGGCTGCAACATCACTAACTGGGGCTGACCGTGGCTCCCCGAATGGTGGGGCCCGGACATGGCCCCCTGTACGTGGGCCTGAGGAGACAAGAGGGGGACAAACCACAAAGATCAGACACGTTTTTCAGTGAGGCAGCATAGGCTAGAGTGCATTAAAACATTTAGATTCGATTTCCATATCATACCACAACATCAGAAATGAATATATGTGAGCAGTCAAGTGTATTAAATCAAATCACATTTATTTGTATAGCCCTTAATCACCGTTACAGTCTCTAAGGGCTTCACAGTGCACAACGTGTGAAACAATAAAAGGTTAGTACACAACATCCCCCAGCCTTAGACCCTCACAGAGGACAAGGAAAAACTCCCAATGAACCTTTTAGGGGGAAAAATGGAAGAAACCTTGTGTGGGGCTACTCAGAGAGGGATCCCCCTATCAGGACGGTCAGGCGTGCAATAGATGTCGAGTTTGGGCAAGCATCGTATACACAATGCATAAAAGTTTATTATGGTGGTTTATATTAACAGTTGAAAATAGCGAATGAATGATATAATTAAATTCTCTCCACACTCAAAAATCGCTTTGCCACGCTCCCAGCAATTCTGAAAAACTACATGGTCACATAAAGAACAGATGGTTGATGGTTGACTGATTCTGTTAAACACGGTGAAATGGTGATCAGCCAATCACAGAATACCAATATAGAATGTCCATCAGCCAATTGTGACTGGTGACCGTCTGGATGAGGCATCCCCATTTAGCACAATTACAGAATCTCCTATCATACTAAAATACTGTTTTTCTACAGCGCGAGACGCAGGAATCAGATTGAGGTCAGTCGATCAAATCGAGAGAGAGAGATGCAAACTGCTGATTTTGACAGAATCGTTATCGTTCATAAATTCTCTGCAGTGCTTCGTTCTTATGTGAGTCTCTGATTAATAAATGTATTATTTGATTTTGAACAATAGCATTATGTTGTTATTTAGTCTTTCTGAGGCTATTGCATGGTTAAATCAATGAGTTTTATGTTATGAAAAATACATTTTGGTAAAATAAAAGTAAAATAATCAATAAAATAAGTTAAGAGAATGCCTTTGTATATAGGTTGTAAATAGGTTTTAAGTAGTAACTTAACAGATACAACAGACCACAAACCCTGTGAAAGTACACTTATAAAACTATGTTTTTAAGAGGACTGAGCTTTATTTTGTCATCTCCCCATCTCGCTGATTCCCGTGTCTGAAAAACTTTGCGGTGAGCTCTACGCATGGGTGAAAGGATGCGTAGAAGTGCGCACCTTTTACCGCATAGAATTTTTCTAAATATGCGTACGCACATTTCACCCCCATTAATGCCATTTTTTTGTGCTTAGCAACCTTTATAAATGAGGCCCCTGGTCTTAGTCTCACTAATGTGTGTAAGCTTTGCAACTGCAGTGGCTAATCTACACGTGACAAAGAATATACCACTAGATTGAGCTACCAAAGCAGTTTTGTGCAATAGGTGTGGAAGTTTGGCCAGTGCTACTATGTTATGATACTGAAAGACAGCTAACCAAGCGGGGCGGAGCAATATAGTAGAGTGCATCTATTGTTCTTGACAATACATTGGGTGAATGATATTGATGGTTAATGTGATTATTCCAGGACTTTAGTGACTACACCAACAACTGATGCTCCACACCTAGCTCGGCGCTGTGGGACTATACAGCATCTGTACTTGTTATACTACATTTGGTTATTACTACATTTCGCTATGCTACAGAGAAGACGCATGCTGGATCCATACCTGTGTGAGCTGTCCCAGAGGGTATGTGTGTGGGATGCCCTGGTGGCCATGGATGCTGTAGCCCTGGATGGGGTAGGAGCCCTGGGGAGACGTGTGGCCTGGCGGCATGTTGGGAGGAGTGGGTGCCGACAGGGGACCTGAGTGGTACAAGGACTGGGGCTGGGGGCCCGACTGGGCATTCTGAAGAGGAGAGACAACATGACATCAAATGGGCTGTCTCATAATAAAATGTCAACATGGCCTAGAAAGCAAAAGTGTTTTATTTGTGTTCTGGTATAGTTTGGGAGATGTCACCAGTCTTAACGGGGTCTCTTACCTGTCCAGGGCTAGGGGCAGCATGCTGGGGTGGGGGCTGGTTGCCAGTGGGGGTGCTGGAGGGCTGGGGCTGATGCACTGCACCTGAGTGGTGGGTGAAGGACTGGGTGGCTACAGAGAAAAGAGATGAACAGTGTCATTATCAAAGCCCCTGACTGTTAAATGCAGGACTATTTTACTGTCAACATATCATGAGACCATTTTGATCACACAATTTCTAACATGCCTTTACTAAACGGATGTTACCCCCATATTTCAACTCCACCACAACTTTCAAACTATGTTGTTACTTGATTTTGTTAGCAGTTAAATTGTCAGAATTAAAAAGCTGTCAACATACAAGGAGTCAACACGGCTAAAACCAAACCATGTGTACTAGTCATTGCAAATGCCCCCAGATATTTGGTGCTACCCACCATAGATGCCCTGCTGTGGGCCCTGAGATCCGTCTCCCTGTGCAGGGAACTGGGGGCCTCCTGGGGGTCCAAGAGCCTGAGGGTGGGGACCCCCTGCCTGACCTATCATCCTGGCTCCACCCTGCAGCATGGAGTACATGGGCTGGAGAGAGGGAGAAAGAACAAAAAAACAAAAACACATAGTTTTTCCAAATGCAGGGGCAAGATACAGGCGCTTAATTACCTCAAGCGGCTGTTATTAGCTTCCTCTCCTCTTCACTTTTGCACTCGGTTGATTAATGAGCTCTCAATGTTAAAAACTCCCCCATCGCTCTCTTGTTTACACCTTCATTAAAATCCATCCATTTTGACCTTTAGTTATGACCTTACGCGATATCCTCCCTGTGGAAATAACAATGGGCCTCACTTCCCTGTGCCGAGATGGTTGTCTAGTTTATGTGCAGGAATGAAACAAGAGGTTGAAAAGTATTCTGGACTTTGTTTTACGGGTTATAAAACGCTTCATATTTATATCCATTCACATGATTGAATGACATGTACACATTTCTTAGTGTACTGACAATTTACACTTAAAATTGCCGACACAAATTTTGCCAGCAAGGTTATTATAGAAGACCAGCCTGTTCTTTACAATGGAGAAAATGAGAGACTGAAACACAGACCACAGAAGCTGGTTTTATGATTTTTTTTATATTGACTTCAAAAACATCTTGTCAAGACCCCTGGAAACAGTTTTAAATAGCCCAAAATGAGTAAAATACCCCCCTTTAAAAGTCAGCATGCTGGTATTTTAATACCATGTTCTTAACATTGCTTGCTTTGGGGGTGGTACAGTAAAAACACATGGCCTGGTTTGGACATAGGTTTCCACAAACACGCTGGTGCACAGATGGGTCCCCGCCACTCCCCCCCAGTCGTCCTACCTGTCCAGGGTAGGGCGTCATGGCCTGGATAACCTGCTGCTGGCCGTACTGCTGCGGGTTGTACTGCAGGTAGGACTGCGGGTAGGGCGAGGCCACCAGGGGGGCCCCCGCCGCTGACGCTGCAGCCTGCAGCATGGGGGGCGCTGAAGTACCGTGGTCAGAGCGCGGCGCCACAACTGAACCTGGGGGAGGGACAGGATTATGAAGACAACAGAACCCTGGAGGCCAAAACAACATCTGACAGAGATACAATGCATGGGTTTCAGAGGCATCATTGCATTGTTGTGTTGCCAGGTATGGTAACCTGTGGTACAGTCTCTCGAATTTATGACACCTCTAAGAATGGGAGCACCGATATGGGAGTTCCCCATCATCTCATTCATAATGACCTCAAAGGCATAAATGGCTCCAGGTTGAACTAGAGAGTTTAGTTTTTAAAGCTGCCCATTGTATGACACAAAATGCTAATACCAAAAAATAGGAAATGACTACATGTGTAGACATAGAGCACACATACCTTTGGCCCTGGGGTATTTTCCCTGGTTGACTGTAGACATGGTGTACTGGTACATCTGAGGGGGCTGGGGAGACAAATGGAACAGGAAGAGGTCAACTCAGAAAAACAACAGCTGCCTATCGTGAACAAATGCAGCTAAACTGCATGCTTTCTTGTCAGGGCTTGAAAATAAAACTTGATGTGGCTAGTAAGTCCATAAATTCCAGCCACTTGTGTTCAGTTTTTGCAGTTTTGTTTAGTTAGCAAAGCCACAACATTTTCTGGTTAAATCCTGAACGCCACTGTGTCTGGTTTAC
The DNA here is from genome assembly GCA_034670385.1 of Hoplostethus mediterraneus. Classification (NCBI taxonomy): domain Eukaryota; kingdom Metazoa; phylum Chordata; class Actinopteri; order Trachichthyiformes; family Trachichthyidae; genus Hoplostethus; species Hoplostethus mediterraneus. Next base: position 8,509,629 of record JAXDDW010000011.1, on the reverse strand, counting down.
AAAAAGAGTTAGGTTCATGACGTGTTTGTTGTACTGACAAATATTTCCTACACCAAATGTGCATGTAAAGGTATTCTGTACCTGCACAGAGTGGATCTGTGAGACATAGGAGAGGTAGGGGGTGTTGTAGAGTGGCCCCTGTCCGCCTGGGTGCTGCAGGACCACTGGGCTGGGAGGAGTGGGCCGAGGTGGGGTCGGCGCTGTGTTGGGCTTCGACTGCACAACAAGACAACCAGAGGTAAATACGTCTCCTATCTCACTGAACTAACGAACAGCATTTTCTATTTAAGATTCTGGCCTGTTTTCAATATGATGCATTCTAATAATGGATAGGCAAAATCAAATGACAGTGTGTCTACACTTTAATGCAAACTCTTTATGATCTGGAAATGATGAAACTGTTCATGTGTTTCCAGGCCCCCATAGTAATCCTGACATATACATATACACACACACATACACTGCATTTAACTAAGATAATAAAGCTTTCAGCAACTATTTGTTTACACTGGCAGATTTTGACAGGAATCTTACCATAGGCATTTGAGGTTTGATAGGGTTGAACTCCTTAGCGTTGGGGTTTAGCGTCGACTTCTTCACTTGGCTAGAAGATTCATCAAATAAAACAACAGTGTTCAAACCAGAACACACATAAATCACACTCAAGAGAGTAAGTAAGCAAAATCAATTTGTCTACTGTCCACTCTGTTGTGTCTGACCTGGCCTCCTCGCTTCCTGGGGTCCTGGCTGGCTGAGGGGTGGCTGGCGACTGCCTGTCTGTAATGGGTCCTGTGGTGGCGGTCGTTGTGGCGCTAGGCGCGGTGGTGGCGTCCTTGGTTGGGTCCTCGACAGGGGTTGGTGAAGGCTGAGGCTGCGGCTGGGAGGGGCTGGGAGCCGGGGGCTGGGTTTTAGGTTCTGAGGCTGGGTCTGAGGGCTTGACCGGGCTCGGCTGGGTAACCTCACTGGGGGCAGGAGGTGTCGCTGCTGCTGGGGAGCTGGGAGAACTAGAGCTGCTTCCACTAGGCTGGAGCTGGGGGAGGGAGAGGGACGGTTGGGGAGAAGAGGACAGAGATGGAGGGACAAAGAAAAGAGACGTGAGGGATGCATTGGGCCAAATCAGGTCTTTTTCTGCTCTGGTTTGTTTACTGCAATTTTATCTCCAGTTAGCAAACAGGACCTGATTTGTATTCATCACTGCATTCATGACTTTAACGGTGTGAGAATATTTTTAATAGCACCCTCTCCTAACTGAGCATCCCAACACCCAGTAAAGAATGAGTGAGCCACCCAAGTAGCCACCAGTGAACCAAATGAAGACGACAGAACTAATTTCATTCTGGAGCAGTCCTACGCCAGCGGTTTCCGAGGACACCACTTGATTGGTTACAGATTTATTTGTTCACGCTTCATGGAGAGGCTGCTGAACTCTTACCCTGAATTCCTTGCCAAATTTCCGCAGCTCCTCAATCTGCGACCTCTGCTGAACCGAGGGAGCTGAAGGAGGGGGAAGGAACCAAAGGTGAAAACAAAAAATAACACAAATGTAGTCTAGTTAAGTTGAAAGACCTTTTCCAGAAATGTCCAGTATTTGGCTGGTGCTAATAAATCCTGCGCACACACCTTTACTACTTTTGCTGTCCTCTGTGCTGCTGGGGCTCTCGGCTGAGCGTTCTTTTGCAGCTGTGCTAAGGATCTCGTTCACTGTGGAGACAGACCAGGAAGTAATTGGTTTCTCTCTAAATGTAGCACTTCATTGGAATCCAACTTCACTACCTGACACTTTTTCCTACGAGGTGACCCCTTAAGATTAGCAGAAAGAATAAAAATGGCTTTGACTTTGATTTGACTGGAAGTCTAAATCAGGGACAGGAGGGTGGGGCGTTACCATCTACGGGGAAGAGAGGGGCGGGGCCAGAAGTCTTCTGGGCAGGCATAGAGACAGATGACGTGTCCAAAAAAGGCGTGTCCTGGGAGGAGCCTGATTTGGGAGAGCGAGTGGCTGCAAGAGGGTGAGGGGAAAACGGAGGTTAGGTTTTAGGTGAACTTCATTAATAATAAAGGAGTGCATTTTAGAGGAGTAGTTGGCTGGATGTAACAGCGGCCTGTGTACCTGTTGTGTGTGAGTTTGGAGTGCGGACTGTTCTGCTTGACTGCGGAGGTCTTTGGGCTTTGGGAGATGTTCTGGCAGACACTGAAAGGGACAAAAAAATGTTCTCACACTCTTTCAACTCTTTCCAATTCATGTTGCATGAGCAAAATCCTGATATGTTGGTAAAACAGCTTCACACATTCCACTCACCTCCGTTGACAGGCCTGCCAGCCTCAGACAGTGCGTGTGGGAGTGAGTGGGAGTGGGGGACAGTGTGGCCATGTGGGGCAGGGGGGCTGACTGGGGACGGGGCTGCCGAAGCAGAGGCTGCAGAGGGCGGTCCCCCGGGGGAGGCAGGGGTGTAGGGGCTCGCGGGGCCTGGGCTGGCGCTTCCCTGGGGGTGGTGGGAACCATAGCCCCCGCCTCGGCCAGAGAGGGGGCTGCTTCTCTCTGAGGAGGTGACGCCAGGTTGGGGGCCGGCGACAGAGGGCAAAGGGGGTCTGGGGGAAGAGGAGGCTTGAGGGGTGGAGCGGTAACCTCCGCTGAGGCGATTGTGCGGTGGGGGCCCGCCGGGACCTCTTTCGGCTCGCTCTCGTTCCCGGTTCATCTCTCTCTGACGCTGGGGTAACGGAATGTACTTGCCCTCCCTAGCAGAGAAAAAAGGATAATATATCACAAACTGGGACCAAACAATAGAACAGAAACCAATTTGACTGCTGTATACAAATATGCTGGAACCATTTTCAAGCAAAAGGTTTTTCTGTGCTGTTCACTTCCCTTCATACACAGCAGTCACCTGTGCCTTTGTAATGACTCCTATACTATTGACTTTTTATTCGCAACATCGCACACAACACACACATGCAGGGGAAGTGGCCGCCGACACAACACACACACACACGCATGCAGGGGAAGTGGCCGAGTTCAATGAGAGTACTGCTCTTTATCCCATCCTCGCCGACCCTCCTCCAGTGCCAGCCAGGAAGCAGAGGGCAGCCGACAACACCAGGGGACAACAGGACAACAGCCCGGGGACCAATTCCTTAGATGTACGTTGCGTCTTCGTCAGGGACGGGACAGGATGTTGCACGTTTTTAGATGGGGTTCTTTTTACATGTGAGCACGGGGAGAACATGCAAACTCCACACAGAAAGGCCCGGGAGGTAACCCACCTGGGGGCCCCAGACTCAACAGCGCCCCAGGCGGGAATCGAACCCAGGACCTTCTTGCTGTGAGGCAGCAGTGCACTCGTGCCACTATACTGCTCCTCGATGCCGTCTACCTTCCCAACAAACCAGCTCTAAGAACAGCCCTTCTCACCTGCTGCTGGCCCCAGGACTGTCTCGGCCTCGCTCCCGGTCACGGGGGCTCTCGCGGCCCTTCTCGCGTTCGGGGCCGTCTCGCACCACGGCACTGTACTTTTCCTCCTCGCTCTTGCCCTCCTCATTTTCCAGGCCGACACGGTGGCGATACTGGGGGCTAGACTCAATCTCACTAGCCAGGCGGGCGGCACGTGCCTCCCTCTGCCGATAGCCCTCTGAGCTACCCTTCTCCAGTGGCACACTGGGCAGAAAGAGAGAGAAGAGCAGGGGTGATGGTAAGAACATGGGGAAGAGGTAAAGAGGGGAGCCAGGGAAAGAGCCTCTTTTCTCATTCAGTGGCAAAGTCCAAAACATTGTTCATGTCCAAAGTATAATAATAATTAATCTCAAAAAGATAGTTGTAACGCTTAATAGCAGTCTAATATTAATTGCTCTGAGAAGCTTTATTAACTCTGATGGAGGGTAGAAACAGCATAGCTGACTTATAATAAATGTCATAAAAATAAATGTCACGGTACTGAAACTTGTAAACCAAAAACCCCCGTAAACCAACGGTGTCCAATCACATCATTGAGGGCAGAGAGTGTACAGATTTTCATTCCAATAAAACGCTACACTGATTAGTTAGTTAATTAGTTCTTGTGCTTAGTACTTCCCCCGTAGTGATCAACAGAGAAATGACCAGAAGGAATTTTACTCTAAAATGTACCATATTCATCTTGATTCAGCTCAGGAGGGAAGCCCTCTTCAAGTCTCATTACTTTTTCACACTTGGAGATTGCCTGTTTGATTATCTTGCACACAGAACTAATGAGAGGAGCACCAACTTCGATTTTTCTCTCAGACTCCAAAAGTTGCAAAATCACTCTAGGTCATTTGTTGTGTTACTTTCTACAGCCTTTTTGGCTCATCTCTATAATAATCCCTCTGGGGGTCATTGAAACCATATGAGAACTTACGTGTACATGGAGAGGCTGGAGTCATATGTTGACGTGACACCGTATTTCACTTCATTGTAACGGAACATCTCGTTTGCATCCCAGCCATTGGACTGAGAAAAACAAAACAGATCACAGTTATGAGTTTCACTGAAATAGTTTCCTACGTCACTTATCAATATCCCGCTTCTTTCAAAAGTTTGCAGCTTGGATAAATAAGGGACTGCATGTTTTCGTGATTGTTCCTGGACATTATCTGTGCAGAGTGACAGTGAGAGTGTGTGTGTGTGTGGAGAGACTCACTGCATCATTCTCCAGGTCATAACTCTCTCCATTGCTGTCTCCTCCCTCCCATCTCTGCAACACCTTCTCCTTGTGTTCTCCATTAACGCGGCTAGAGCTGATGGCTGTGTCCGTGAAGGAGTCTAGACACAACAGAGACACAATATCAGCCAGGGCAGGATAACTAGCTCCAAAGATAATTCCCATGGCAAGACTTGTCTGCAGGGGTGCATTTGCTCTTTTTACCATCTCGGTTTAAAGTCTGTTCATTATTAAGGGGTATCCAATTAATAGGACTACAAGTTCTATTATTGTGAATGTTTAACTTTATGATGAATCTTGACACCTTAATTGCACATTTTCACACAACTCCCACAATCCTCTTCTCTGATACATAATGAACTATAAGTCATCACCACGAATGTATCATGGAACTGTGCAGGATCTGTACTTGTTCATTTCCTGTTCTCACTCTTCCTTAGTGTGTGTGTGTGTGTGTACCTCTGGTGGCGTAGTTGAGGTCAACGTCTCTGCAGATCATCATGACCAAGTCTGAGGGGCTGAAGATCATGGTGTCAGTGATTTCCTCCCTCCGGGGTGGGGCCAACGACGAGCCCTCCTCCTCGCTGCGCTTGTGAACCGCGTCCACCGCCAACTCACACTGAATACAAAAGCAGGCATGAGAACAAGGAGAGATGACAATTCAGCCAATGAAGAGGCCACATTTTTCTCTGGCTGGAGTTGACCATCACAATGACGGGATGACTAGCACTACTTTCTAACATGGTAGAGGGGTGTGTGTGCATCTTACCCGAGAGCTCAGAGTCTTGAATACGCCCTCATACGCATTGCCGTTCTTCACTCTTATGTCACAGGTGGAACCCTAAAACAGAAATAAGGATTTTTCATTTAAAAAAAACAACAAAAAAAACAGAAAATAAAAATATTTGTGGATTGCATGTACACTTGCCCAGTACTACAATAGTCTTTGAGAGCAAATGAGGGGCTCAACAGGGCAATAGGTGATGAAGTGCCTTGTTTAACAGGACTTCAGGAGGTGATAAGGAGGTGTCCATTAACAAGAGCAACACTGCCAGATTTTCCCAGTCAGTCAAAGGATTTGAACCAGCAACCTTCCAATCACAAGCCAGTTGCTGTAACCCTCAAGCTATCACTGCTTAGGTCAGACAGCACAGATCAGGATGGAAAGGGGACGTTTTGGAATTAATTCACATCACTTATTTCTCACTAATATGGTGCTTGTTAAAGAGCAAGGGCAGAATGACGTAGTAAAGAGCACTAAATCATCATGCTGTGAGAATGACATTGGAAACAGGCCACATGACTCACCACGACAGCTGTGAGGAAATGGAGCATTCTGGCATTGTTGTATACGCCCTCAAACACCTACAAATGGAAAAGAGTGACGCCAATCAGGTAATACAGGCATACATCATCCATTAAGATGAAGTGTGTTACAAAGAAACATATTATGGTGTTAAACACTTCATAAAATTTGAAAGTCCACTCCAAGGGCCAGGGCAAACTAAGTTGAGGATATAGATTCTGGTTTCAGATATTGCATGCAGTATGTTGTGTGCTGGTTTGTTTTCTAACTTTTCTAGATTATAATACTCACAGGAGATGACTGGAATGGTGGCTTCATAGAAGTTCGACTCCTGAGGGACGAGACGGACAGCACGTTAGAACATTCTTGCCTGCTTAGAAACAAAATGGAGTATAACTTGTTCTCAATGCCTGTTTAAGCAGCACTGGTCACATTCCATACTTCAAGCAATATTCCTACTGCACTGAAAGACTCCATCTACAGTGCCTAGCAGTTTTTCCTATAACCTCACCTCCATGCATTTACACTTATACTGAGCAATCAGCCAATTTCCGTGCTGACCAGGAATCAAGAAAGGTCCCTACCTGCCTTATACATCTTTATCATTAAATAGCCATGTTGATAAATTAATCTGAGAAGAACATCCACCAACAACTTTTCGAGAAGAAAAAAAAAGATAGAGAAATAAATGATAGAGAAACAACATTTCAATAACTGGAAAAATAATATCTTGGTACTACAGCACAACCTTCAGAAATAATAGTTCAAGGTAAACACACACAGAACTGACATAGGTTCCACGCTAATACACACGGGCCACATTTCATTAGTTATTTTAACATGCCCATGTCAACTTCCCCATGGCACTTCCACTCGGACGATTCACGCTGCCATCTTAGGTGCCGTTCCATTACTCTGATAACTCAAGTCAACTTTCTGAGATTGACCCTTTCAGGGCCGAGTGAGTATGTCAACAATGATGTAGACTTCAGGAGCACATCATGCCCAGAATGCATTGTGATCGTTCCTAATTTCCTGTGAATGACCGACCATGGCAGAACAAGTTATATGTAAGTGTAAGTAAACAATATTCAGAGAATTCAAACTTATTTATGAATTTAACTCATTTGCAATGCTTTATTTCTCTATGTAATTATTATTAACCTAACTCCGGTCCTGCTTAAGGACAAGTGCATTCCTTTCAAAACCTCCCCCCCTGCACCCTTCTCTGCAAGTGGCCACTCGCGTGACGTATGTGATACGTATCGCCAAGTACCGAGGGGAAGTCGAGGAGGGCCTGTTAAAATTACTAATGAAATGGGGCAACTATTAAAAATGTTTAGCTAGTCAATGGCCCCTCCTGTGGTAAGCGGCGGATGGCCAGATACACTTTCCATCTCCTACATTCTGACACTTCATTTGCTCTTTGGCGCTTTCAACACATGGACCCGCCTTTTCAATGTCGCAAATTTGTCATAAAATCTCTTCGTTTTTTATGTAAGCACTTTGATTGGCTTGCATACACTGTCCATCTCACGTGAACTAATTTCATAGGACCAGAAGAGAAGCCCCATTTCTATGACACGCCTACTTCGACACATAATGCTTTAACCGGTAGGCCTCGAAGTCACAGGAAAATCCCCGGACTGTCCTAAGGGGACACCCCAGCCTACTCACCTCCCAGCCGGTGTTCTGTTGCTGCTGTTGATCCCACTGGCCGTGGAAGACATACTGGTGGGGCCCGAGGTTCCGTTGGACGTTTTGCGCCCGCCTGAGCTGGGCTGTTGTTGTTTCAACATTACCAAGCACAAGGCTTTCACAATACCAAGTGTAGCTAACTTATAAACACTGATACCTCCCGATGTTAAGTTGCTTAGAAGCAAGCTAACTTCACAATCGAAAACACAAGTCGACTGTCCCAATGAGCGCAAGCCGGTAAAACCTCAATAAGGCTATCGTTGCTAATCTTGCTAGGTGAATACCCGTCGCTTGTGGCCTTGCTTGTAAACTAGAAAGAGCAAACGAAATGTAATGACAAGACACCTCGCTGTTCAAATCCAATGTAACTAATATCCAAATTTCTCGACAGTCTACTTTGCAAGCACAGCGGTTATGCCAAAGCAAATCGCTATTAAAATGACACGAGACCGTTTAGCAGGGTTAGCTAGCGTTAGCTTTGATCCTCAAGCTCACTTCAGGCGCTTTCCCCTCTGGATTACTTCCTTCTTTCTTTCGCCTTGACTTAGCTCCGGCAGCGCTGACCCTTCGAATAAAAATCAAGGTCTTCGTGTACTTGTCAGTTGCTACTGAAAGGTTTATTCTTTAGGTTTCTATTAGAAAACCTGCGGTCAGTCACCACCTCTTGGTAGGTTCACTCGATCCGCGCGCGGCTGACTAGAAACCGGCTGGAGGGGAGGGGGGGCGTTGACATGCGCGTGCGCTATTGACCTACTAGTGAGCGCGTGTATGTGAAAATTTCTGTCCAGAAAGATAAATATCGACCCTAGTTTATCTCTGATATAAAGAGAGGGGAGAGTTTTTCACTGTACACGTGGCAGTCACCACAAAACAGCAAACAATATTTTGTTTTCAAAATATTTAAATACTTGAGAGCACCTTGAGATATTTAATTCCCCCTTCGCGGTTCATATTTTACGTAACCTTATTGCTTTTCTGATTTCTTTCATTGAACAAATTCATCAATGTGAGCATGTAACTGAACAAACTGCATTGAAACATGAACTATGCAGTGCGCGTATACATCGTTTATTACGGCTCTGAGCTGACAGCAATGGCAGCCTCCTTAAGGACCGTTTGTGCGTTATAGGCGTTTTGCAATTTTTCCAAGGTTCTTTGCTCTTGCGTTAAATCTGGATTTCCTCTGCCAGCGACTTGGAAATTGAACAAAAGGCCATCTCAGTTTGTATTTGATAAAAGAAACCGGTAAGTAATACTTGAGGTAGTGGAGATTTACCTCACGAATTCTGACTAGTCGCTGACATGGTATGAATTAACTTTCATTTATCTGTTAAATGTTAGTTGTCATACTTGTATTGCTGTTTTTCCGTTTTCATTTAAAGTTCAATGTGAAAGCCATCCCACACCAGCTATACACTCATTTAATATGCGTGTGCTGCCACTGTGTTTACCTAAACAACTATGGGGAGTTTATTGTATTTCTTGCGTGACTTAATGTCCACTTTCTTGATCTTCTCATCCCTCATTTTGACAGATGTGCATCTCACATGTTGGCAAAGAAAGCGCCCCCGCTGCAGCACTTCCTGTTAAAGGTGTCGCGGACTGCCAGTCACCTTGCCAGACAGAAGTATGATGTTATTGTGGTGGGTGGAGGTCATGCGGGGACAGAAGCCGCGGCGGCAGCAGCCAGAGTGGGAGCTGAGACCCTCCTTGTCACCCAGAAAATATCCACCATCGGTGAGAGAAAAGGCTCTTTATTTGGGGTGAAATATCTTTGTAACCCTCTGAAATTCACAGTATGGTTTGCCCCTTTGTTGTGGTCCAGACTGATTGTTGTCTGATCAACCCAAACACAATGATCCTTCACACAGACCCTCCCCCCTTTTCCTTCATCTTGCCCCAGGTGCCCTGTCCTGTAACCCCTCTCTGGGAGGAGTAGGGAAGGGCCAGCTTGTGAAGGAGGTAGATGCTCTGGACGGGCTTTGCGGGCGAGCGGGGGACTGGGCCGGGATCCACTTCTCCATCCTGAACCGTAGAAAAGGCCCTGCCGTGTGGGGCCCGCGGGCCCAGCTGGACCGCCAGCGCTACCGCCAATTCATCCAGGTATCATACGCCACACACGTGGAACACATTTTTCACGGAAGGAAAAAAAACAAACTGATTTAGACATTGAATGGCTGTTATTGTAGTTTTCTTTCTGTCTCCATCTCATTATCTGTCTGTCTGTCTCTCAGTCAGAGCTTCTGTCCACCCCCAGGCTGACGGTGTTGGAGGGCTCTGTGGAGGAGCTGCTGGTAACAGAGCCGAACCCAGAGGAGCCCGGACACCACAGAGTCACCGGGATACGTCTGGGTAAGGAGCACAACAGGGCTGTCTGTTGTCTTAGTAATACCTACCTTACCACTAAGATCAGGGGTTGAAATTAGCACTAGCAATCTTACTAGCCTCTTTGTTATTCTACTCTATTGAAAAAAACAAGTTGGCTTCTGGGAAACTGATAATCTGAATCTACTATTCACTGTGGTCAGTCGATGAAAAAGGCTTTTATTCTATGAACAAGATAATCGTTGTTCATTGGTATGCAATGGAACAGAGATGATCTCACTCTCTCTCTCACACACACACACACACACACACACACCCCCACTCTCACTTCACCTTTGATTTAATTTCCTGCATTGGGTTTATGTTATTTTATTTTAGCTAAATTAAGCTTTTAGCTTTTAGCGTGTTGAGTTGTGTTAATTCGTTTGCGTTATCTATTTCAGTTGTCTAATTTCTTCAAGTCTGTTCTGTATCTTATGCGCATCTATATTTTCCTCTCATATTTAATAAGATATATTTTCCTCTTCTAAACTCTTATTAGTAAGATGTTTTTGAAAAGCAAGTTTGTGTGATCTGATCACAACCATACTAGTTTCCTGTTGTCTGCTATCTAACCTCTGTCTTCATCTCCCCAGTGGATGGGAGCCACCCTATCTCAGCCAGCTCAGTGGTACTCACCACTGGCACGTTCCTGTCTGGCTCCCTCTTCATGGGCCAAACCTCTTCCCCGGGGGGTAGGATTGGAGACGCTCCATCGAGTGCCGGGCTATCCCATACGCTCAGGGAGAGGCTGGGGCTGAGGGTGGGCCGGCTGAGGACCGGTACCCCTCCCAGGATTGTGAAGGATTCAGTAGACCTGTCCCTGGCCCAGCTTCATGCCCCTGACAAACAGCCCACCCCGTTCAGCTTCCTCAACACCCGCACGCGCTGCGAGGTAGGGTTCACAAGTAACGCAAACAACTCTTCACACCACACAGGAAGAATAAGGAAATTGTGTAAACATTACTGCATATTTCAGCAGTAGCCTCAAGTTCTTGTTCATCATTCATCATTCAAAATTCAACCAATGCAGAAGATGTAGCTTGTAAATGTGTTTTGTCAATAAAGGTTGTGTTTTCCGACTATCGCGATGAACATTTAATTTGGGAACTCAACTCTCTCACGTGCAGCCTGAAGACCAGCTGCCCTGCTACCTGACCTATACTACGCCTGGTGTAGAGAGAGTGGTGAGGGAGAGTCTCCATCTCAACTGTCACATACAGGAAGACACCAAGGGCCCCAGGTACACACACACACACACACACACACACACACACACACACACACACACACACACACACACACACACACAGAGTGTAATCAGTGTTCAACTCAAGAGAACAACTCTTTTTTTCCCTCAGATACTGCCCCTCCATTGAGTCGCGAGTGCTACGCTTCCCTGGGCGAAAGCATCAGGTGTGGCTGGAGCCCGAGGGAGTGACCTCTGACCTTTTGTATCCTCAGGGTCTGTCCATGACCATGCCTCCTGACACGCAGCTCCGCCTTCTGAGAGAAATCCCACCCCTGCATAGAGTTGAAATCCACACACCTGGTACACTAGGATCTAATAGCAATTGATTCATCTAAAAGCAGAGATGTCTTGATAAGGTGTGTCAGGTGTTTCAAGAAAATTGTCCTAGTGAGGTAGATCTTCGTGCCTCAGCAGTTCTCCTCTTGTGGGGTTTTTTTTTTTCCAGGTTACGGTGTGCAGTATGACTTTGTGTGCCCCACTCAGCTGAGCCCCGCCCTGCAGGTGAAACGCACCCAAGGTCTCTTTCTGGCCGGACAGATCAATGGAACGACAGGCTACGAGGAGGCTGCTGCACAGGTAGTTGCTGTCGATGTCGACTTAAAAGGGGTGACGTATGCTAGGTGTTCACATGCTGATACGGTCCTGTTGCTGTGATCGTTGTCAGTTGGCGTTACATCTCTGGTGGGCCCAGGCAAAAAAGGGATCAATGCTTAAATGCGTGTTTGGATTTTAATGCACCATTATTTTGAAAAGAAAAAAAAAAAGACTATTTAAAAGCTATTAGGTCATTCCACTTTCAAACCAGTTCACACACTAGAAGACTTGCATCTTCACTAAAAAAAGATTGAAACCTTCAGCTAAGGAAATTTCAGTACAGAATTAGGTGAGATAATAAGATGTGCTGTTCCATCGTGCCTGCTTGCTGATATTGTGGATTATATGGAAAAACGTGCCACAAAATCTTCCCCCTCTCTGTGCAGGGCTTGTGGGCGGGGGTGAACGCCGGTCGCTCGGCCCTCTCCATGCCTCCAGCGGCTCTGTCCCGGACGGAGAGCTACATCGGGGTTCTCATTGACGATCTGGTGAGTCGGGGGGTTACGGAGCCCTACCGCATGTTCACTAGCCGAGCCGAGTTTCGAACCTCCCTGAGGCCGGACAACGCCGACCTCCGCCTCACCCTTAAAGGTAGGGCCCGAGCATTGAGGGGTAGGTGTGTGTGTGCAGGGGGGAAGGGGGGTTCAGTAGATTAGAAACTTTTGTTTTATTCGTATGGCTTTTTACTGTTACTTCATTGTTCTGTCTTATTTATCACATTGATCTTTGTAACTTTATTTTGAAAAGTGCTATTTAAAGTAAGTTCTATTTGATAGCATGTGTCTTTCGTCAGGGTTTGAGGAGGTGGGATGTGTGTCCTCCTCGCGCTACCAGGAGGCTGTGAGAGTGAGGAACAGCCTCCAGGATGCTCTGGCGGCCCTGGAGTCTCTGGCTCTGTCCACCAGCCGCTGGAAAAAAATGCTAAGCAACATCGGCATGAGTGAGACCAAGAGCACCATCCTGAAGTGAGTGGCAAATATCTCAGACTTGTTAGTGTATTGTAATCTCGCGGGGACCCGACAGGAAGTCTGTCCATCGTTTGAGGAACGGTTTCGTCTTTTTCCAGTGGTACGGATCTGTTGCAGTACAACGACGTGTCCTTTGAAATGTTGGCGTCTGTCTTCCCAGAGGGCCTTTCACCTTACATGGAATTCTCACAGAGACTCAAGATAGAGGGTAAAGAGCCGCTTCACAGACCTTCAGTTCATGCTTTCTTTAAACACATATGGCTGACACACGCTTTCTGTCGTTTAGCTGTGTACAGGCCCCACTGTGAAATGCAGAGGAAAGAGATGGAGAGAATTAAGAAGGAGGAGAACCTGTCTCTCCCCCAGGACATGGACTATTTCTCCCTGCCAGCGTCGCTGTCTGAGGAAGTCAGAGAGATTCTGGACAGAGTCCGACCCAGCACTGTGAGTCTACACACAGAGATATGGCGCTGAGAATTTGTATTATACCTTTAACCAGGAAGTCCCTTGAGATTGAAATCTCTTTTCCGAGGGAGACCTGGCCAAGACAGTTTGCCAGTTACAGTTTAAAATGAAAATAAATAAAAACACAGACAGGGCATACAAACAGCAAAATACAACAATAAAAACACAACATACACACATCAAGCACACAAGGGAAAGACTAAATCCAGCTCAGGTGCAATTCTCAGTTACATGGACCTTTTAACATGGCTTTAAATTTTTCCAATGAGACTAACTTAGTCAGATGTAGTATACTCTGCAGATTATTCCAAGTCCAGGGAGCACAGTAGGAGAAGGCGTTTTTCCCCCACTCAGTACGGACCCTTGGAACCCGGTAAGAAGCCACCTGGTGGAACGAAGCTGAATAGTGCTGGAGGTCTGTGCCAGGAGATTACATAAATATGAGGGGAGTTTGCCCAGCATGGCCTTGTACACAAAGATATACCAATGAAATGTTCTGCGTAGATTTAGTGACGGCCAGTTGACCAAACCATAAAGCGTACAATGATGAGTACGAGGACCAGAATTAGTAATGAATCGCAGAGCACTGTGGTATACAGAATCTAAGAGGTGAAGTGTACAAGATGCAGCATGCATGTAGACAACATCCCCATAGTCCAGAACACTTAAAAAGGTAGCCTGTACAAGGTGTTTTCTGGCTAACATGTTAAAACAAGCCTTATTTCAAAAATAAAATCCTATCCTTGCTTTCAGCTTTTTCAAAAGATATTCAATATGTACTCTGTAAGAAAGCTTCTCATCCAACCAAAAACCTAAATACTTATATGATGACACTTTTTCAATGGAGTCCCCATTTTGAGTGTAAAGATTTGTGCTCCCTGAGAGTTGGGAATGCGTCCTAGAAAAGGTCATGAATTTGGTTTTCTTAGTATTTAGAACTAATTTGAGGCCATGTAATGAGACTTGAATCTGTTGAAATGCTATCTGAAGCTCCTTAATGGCTTGGCTCAAAGACGGGGCAATTGAGTAAGCCACCGTATCATCTGCATAAAGGTGCAATTTAGCAGTTTGCAAGTCCTTTGCAATGTTGTTTATGAATAAGGAAAATAAGATAGGGGCTAAAATCGAACCCTGGGGGACACCCTTGGAAATCTCTAAAAAGTCTGATTTGAGACCATCTACAAAGACATCTGTTAGATAATTCTTGAACCATCTTATAGCTGAGTCCCCTACTCCAATAACACTAAGTCTATTTAGCAATAGCTCATGGTCTACAGAGTCGAATGCTTTTGACAGATCAACAAATAAGCAGCACAATGTTGCTTTTTGTCCAGGGCATTGACAATATCATTTAATACCAGCATAGTTGCTGTAACAGTGTTTCGCTAAATTTCATCATTTATTATTGAAACATTTGAGGTTAATGATATTAGTGGTGCACAATATCTTTCTCAGGGGGAAGGTTTTCCACAGATTTAGGTTGACTCTTTCATGTTTCCTGTTTGAGGATTGAATTAACCGCTGTGCTGGTACATATGTCATGCAAAAGAGAATGAGCATGCAAGTAGTTTCATGGTTTATCTTCCAGCTTGGCGCCGCGACGCGTTTGCCGGGGATTACGCCTGCTGCTATTGTCCATCTCCTCAACTATGTCCGCCAAACGGGGCAGAAGGAGAGACGAATGCACAGAAACCGATTGGGCCAAAAGGTGGAGAGGGAGCAGGAGTTGTGTGTAACAAATGCATCATTACCTCAGTGAAATTATTACTCTTTTTTTTGTAAAAAAAACCCATGTCTGTTCCTGAAAATGTACAAAAATATAAATTAAAAGTATTTTAGGAAAATATGTATCTTTATTTTTTTTTTTAAGTGCATAAAAACATCATGAACAAAATAAATAGGGTAAAAAAAAAAAAAAGTGTAATTCCTATACAACTATTTCCTAGAAGTCCTCCAAATTCAAGAAACAGGACCCAAAATGTACAAACGGCTCCCCTGTTACCATACCAGCTACCTGGAGAAGAATTCTAATCCTGTTAACATCATTACTGTGAGCAGCGTGGCTCTCCGTGTGACCTGGCCAATGTCACCACAATTACTAACAGTCTGTCCATCCAACTCAGCAGCTCCTCTGGTGAAGAAACCAAATGGAAACTTCCATTCAGGCTGGGGCGAGCCCCTGGGGGGTTCTGGGTAAACTGTAATGTCAACAAACTTCACCTCAGTGGTGAGGGTGAGAGTGGACAAGATAGGACACTATGGAAAAGAGACAAGAAAAGACCTTTTAGGACTAATGCATTCCCCTCTGAGGGATATGTTGACATACCTTACACCAAAAAGAAAGGAGAGCTGATGTTTTCACCAGAGTGAGAGAACACAGGCACCTACCTTGACCTTGTGACAGTGGAAAAGGTATTTGGCCCCTAGGATGTAGTTCTGGGGCAGGTCCAGCAGACCCTGCCGAGCCCACAGCACTTGGACGGAGAGATGGTGAGGGAGGACGCAGCCTGATTGACATGTTTCCTGAGAGAGAGAGGGACAAAAAAGACACTTGTGAGGAGGAGAGAAAAGATTATAGACGGAAAACCTGCAGTCTTTTAATATTATACTATAAAGTAAATACCAGGATCAAGTCCCGCTCCAGGGAAGGGGTCTACTGGCATTACACTGGGTGCATTCCACTCCTCCTTTCCTCCCCTCCCTCACTACCACTCCTCACAAACAGGAAGTTACTTGGAAGTGGTGAAGGGAGGAGTGGGGTGGAGAGGAGGGAGCGAGGGAAAGTGGACGCCATTTAGGACCTTTGCTACTCCATCATCAAAAATCTGATCTGCCATTGATGAAATGGCCACAATACACCTCATAGTCAATCAAAGTTTTGTATTTTGGGTCTCATCCGTTCCACTACAGGTTCAAACTTCTTTCCTATGCTGCCCCACTGTACAAAGGCAAACAGCAGTAACTACCTTCTGTGTGCTTTAAAGGTCAGAGGTCATGATGAGGCATTAGATTTCAGATCAGCCAAAATGATTGCCATAAATGATAATGATTGCTGATTTTGTGATTGCAAATACTTGAAGGCACTAAAGTTTCTTGCTTCACTACTTAGTTTCAGCTGTACCTGTGGGCTGACAGAGCACTCCTGGGTGACGACTCTCGTCCAGTCTGGTTGGGAGCCTGAGTTCATGGCTATCCCGTCAGGAGAGGCCAGCCCCTGTAAGACCCCATAGAGTTGGGAGCGCAGCTCAGAGCAGTCACTAGATGAAGATCTAGACCACACATGGAGAGAGAGAGAGAAAGAAATGCAAGAGATACGGAAAATTCACTATTGCTTTTTCTTTGTTGGATTTCGTGATATTTGTTGAATGGAAATGCTTTTTTCCAGCAACTCCATCCAATAACATATACTCACACACACATTTCAGTGTCAATTAAGCGACCTTTAATTTACAAGATTGTCCCTCCCCCTAAATGTTGCCCTACTGTCACCTCTCTTCTTTGGTGGACATGTGGTGTGTTTCAGCTCCAGCCCCAACAGAATCTAAAACTAAAACTGACAGAACGGTGGACAGAGTGAACGCTAGATAGCATTGCCTCACCTGAATGTGCAGCCAGTAATGGTGTTGTGTGTGAAGAGGATGGGGGCTCGTGTGCTGGGGCTCAAGGAACACTCCCCACCCTGCAACACCCCTAGAATGGTCACCTGACTCACTATTAAGGAACACAAAACAATACGAACAACTGGTAGCTAGCTGGTAGAATCAAAATATTAGCGTGTTTTCATGCAAGTTCCCAACTTGATAAGAAGTTCATATGATTTTTTTTTTTGAGGGAAGGATACCGGCTTCACTGCTTCATCAAATAGACCAACGACAGGAGATCCCACTTTAAGCCCGACTGCAGGGGTTGGTCCTCGAGTAGGGCTGGGTGTGGCTAACTGCAAGAGAGAAATAATATTGGTTGAACTCAAAGACGGTTTGATTCCAATAAAACAGCACAAATGTGAATAAGTCGTGAAATGTTTGACAGAGAATACGTGGATTTGACGAGATACCTGGAATTCTACAGAGTGCTTCTGCAACAATGCCTCATTTGCGTCTACATCAGTTAAGACCACATTCACCGTTGCATACGTGAGTTCCCCGCTACCTGTGTATCCTATGACGAACTCCACCTGTGGAAGAATTAGGAAAGGAAGAGAGCGGGTTTGAGGTTTCATATATGAACACCAATAGCTGTGATCATCAAAGGGAACAAACATTATCAAGGTTGTTAAACAATTAGGTCATAAATAAAGCTCTCCTGTATACCAAATAATAAAAAACACTCTTGTATGTAGTTTTGGTATTTTGGGAAAGATCCAAGAAAAAAAAACTATCCTGGAATGAAAACCAAGGTTTGCTTAGTTGCATAAATGTGGGTTAACAAAAATGCAGGACTGATCACTGGATTCAGATCCTTCCACTGACCTTTGACACCACATTGACGCAGGAGTTGTTTTGTTTACTTGGTGCAGGCCAGTCAGATAGCGGAGTAACTGGGATCTGAAATGAGAGTTAGCAGAGCTAGTGGAGGACAGACGGCTAAGTGATTTTAATTTGAGCTGCATGTACAATACAATGACTTACCAGCAAATCTGTCACTTGTGTTGTTTCCACTACTGGGAGCTGTTGTGAAAATATTGACGTTAGCAAGTTGCGAGAATCTTTGCCAATACACTTAAACTGTATTATTGCACATACACGAGAGTGTGTACTACATTAAGTATCTATTGTAGACAGACATGCTGACCTTGATCAGACTTAGGTCAGAAAAGTAGGAGCGTGCGCTGAGGTTGGGGTCTACGGTGCAGGACTGGAGAGTTAGTGTGCGGGTACAAGACAGAGACACGGACCTCAGGAACTCTGGAGGCACAGGGAAATGGAAGACAATTAGAAGACAGCCATTACTGTGGATGATTATCTAGATAAGGGGCCTTGACATGAAAACGTTTGTGAAAATCTGCTACATTGTGACACTGTACAGTGAAAGGCACTTTGCATGTGGTCTGAGCGTACTGGCAGGGTTGCGGTTAACACAGGATGCAGTGGCTGCCCCCGGAGAAGGCTGACGAAAGAGACCCCGCACAGACGATTCAGAGAAATAGGTCAGGATGACATCATCGGCCTACAACCGGGTCAGATAAAAAGCATTAATGTCAATGAAAACAGTAAAGTATATAAAAGTATACTTTACTAAAGTATATAATGAATAATACAATGACTAAGTAAAAAATACTGTTAATTACTGTTACTGTTAACGAAGAGTACTGAGGATAATACAATAAATACTTACTAGAGTTTAACCAATATGGGGTTTTGAAGCTGCTGATAACTGTTATTTAGGCCAATATTTAATATCTGGTTTGACCATAGCAAAGAAAATAACATTTTAAAAATCAAGTATTCAGTGTCCATCAGGATTTTGAAATGCTCTGTATCAAACTTAGAACTCCAGATGGTACAATAACAATACTTAAGATATATTATTGGTGACAGAAAACCTTAACACCACATATCTGTTTCTGTTACCCTGTAGAAATCTCTGGCATGGAGCCTAGCAGTCGTAGATCCTGGAGGTGAGAAGTGGTAGGAGTCCCCTAAAGCTGGATACTGAGGGAGAGCTGGGAGAGGCTGGGGTGCTGTAGCATTTTCTATAGGGACAGAGAATGTAATGTGTCTTTAAAGGTATTAGGAGAAGTATGAGTGTTACTTGTTTGAGGGTCAGCTTCTCATTTGGCTTGTCTCATCCCACTGTTGTTTCTTTTATTTTCATCTAACCTTTTCCTCTATGGGCTGGTGCCTCCATTCATTTAAATGTCTGGCAGTCAATTTGAGCATGAGATAAGGAGATTTACCTTTGGCCCGGACACAGAACAAGGAGTCGGTGACAGTGACGAGAGACGGGTCCACATTAGCTTTGAACATCAGCCACTTCTCGATGCAAACTCCCAATCTGTAACAGAGTTTCAGTTTTTGTCAACGCCGAAAGACGTACACTTTGTGTGATACAACTTTACGACATTTAGCGACTACTTACATAGCTTTCTCTGGACATCCAGTGAAGACAGTCCTCAAGTCAGGGACACCGCAATCAGCTGTGTCACAACAGCAGCCAATGTCACAGAAACCCGGGGTCAAATCACAGAGACACACTGGAAAGAAGACACAGAATACATATTACATGAATGCATGAACAAAAATCAAACAAGAAACACATTGGCGTTTAGCATCACGATGTACCCTGTGGGATCGCCACAGGCGTGGCAGTGGTTGGAGAGGGAGCTTCGGTCTCCGCAGCAGTAGTCGGAGCTACAGACTGAGTCGGGGTGGTGTTCGGTGCCGTGGAGTCCGGCTCTGCAGTAAACACTTCAGCGGTACCGAGGCTAGTGGAGTCCTCCTGCTCCTTTGATGTTCCTCCTGGAGCAGGGGTCGTAGGGCTGAAAGGTCCGCCATTTGTTGGGCTGGTGTTGACGGTTAGAGGGGATTCTGAAGTAACCCCAGCTTCTGTGGCTGCGTGAGCCCAACGTCCACACAAGATAATAAATATATGAATTGAACAGCACAAATGGTGTACGTTCATCGTCTAAACTGGCATACGTGCAGTGAACAGTAACACTGACTTAACTACGTTGCCACTCGCTGCAAATTCTAAAGTTAGCTAACTTAGCGTTCACGTATTAGTTAGCTTGTCTAATTTTCCTTAAAACATCCCTACCTCGCGTGTTACAACTTCTAAAGCCTGAATAAAAATGGGTAAAATGAGGTAGTGTTTCAATAATTCAATCAATTTAGAAATAGTTCCCATTTTCTTTTAACGTACTAAGCGTCAATATATTGGAGGGCAAGCTTCACGTTGCCAAGGAAGTTGTCACGTTGACTTCCGTTTCTAAGGTAGCCTACTACCGTAAATCTTGTAGAAGAAAGCTGTACTTGTGCCATCTCAAATATTGAACCCAGCGCGATTTGTAATGACAGAAAGAAAGACAGAATTAATCTGCGAAATTCGTGGATACGTTTCTGATTGTATTATGATATACAGAAAAGAATTACGTTAATGCAAGCGTAACTGTGCCCGTGTCATTCCACTAGGGGCGCCTGGGCAACCATGTCACGTACCATTTCCCAGTGGCTCCACCCAACCCCCCCGCACACGACCTCCAGCGGCCTGCACATGGTGCATAGTTCAAAGGTTTTTTAAGCCCTCAGTAAAGTCTTACAGATAACCTTCGCACCAAGGGTACCTTGCTAAGGGGTCACCAGACAGAACAGATGAAATGTATGGAGTTCGCCTTTGCTTGGCTTTTGAAGCTAATGTGTATGTCCTGAGAGAAACAGTCCCTCTATATCCCACGGTTGGCTGACTGCAGAACAAATTGAAACTCCACCCACTTCAGTTGAAGTCAAGACTAAGGCCCATCTATGTAGAAATATAAACCCAAATTATTTTCTCTATGAAGTTATAATAGCAATATTTTGTCCCATTAGGAAGACATTTCTGGTGTGTCAAGCTGGGTGTGCTTGATGACCATATAAGGCAATGTGGGCTGTTTACTCTATTCCACTCTGGCTCCAAAAATACAAAATGTCAGTGCTCAGAAATCTCATTTCCCAGGCTTCAAACAGGCCGCTTGACAGTCAAGGAGTGACTGTTATTTTCTACAGTCTATGCCTGAAACACTGAAACGTGAACACGCCCAAATGTGTCCTTAGCGAGGCAGCGCCTTTACCACCTCAGGCAACTGAGGAAATTCAAGGTCTCCTGGAGGATCCTTCTGTCCTTCTACTCTGGGGCTGTAGAGAGCATCCTGACTGGGAGCATCACTGCCTGGTTCGGCAACTGCTCCGCTCAGGACAGGAAGGCTCTGCAGAGAGTAGTGCGTTCGGCTGAACGTACTATTGGAACTACACTCCCCACCCTGCAGGACTTGTACACCAGGAGGTGCAGAACCAGAGCCTGCAGGATCATGAAGGATCCTCACCACCCCAACAACGGACTGTTTCAGTTGCTGCGGTCAGGCAAGCGCCTCCGTAGTCATGCTGCTAAAACAGAGAGACTAAGACGGAGTTTCTTTCCTCAGGCCATCAGGACTGTGAACTCCGACCTCACCAGGGCCCCCACCTAGACCTACACACTGCCCCTCTATACACACACACACACACACACACACACACACACACACACTTAGGTTAACGAATTCACATAGTTCACAGCGCATTACATTTACACATTTCCCCCATCTACCTCTTATTTTATATTTTACACTTCATATTTTAATATTTTATTAAGTGCTCTTATTGTACATATTGTGTGTTTCTTTATAAAAGAGCTCTACTGTAATTATTGTATTTTTATATTTCTTTCGCACTGTAAATATTGTGCTGGTCTTTTTACTGTTAAATATTTTGTAACCATGCCCTTTTGCACATTCCTGTGAGCATTGACACTTTGCATTTCACTGCATGTATATGTATGTGACAAATAAAACTCTTGAACTTGAACTTGAACTAGCTAAAACTTGTCTGCTGAAGAAATACATATTCAGCAACTACCATACCAGTAGTTGTTGAGGGAGGAGAGAGCATTGCGTATTTACTTTCCTGACCTAAAATGTGAACAGCCCACAAGCCTGTTTCTCTAACCTCTAGGCGACTAGCTTGACTAACTAACCAATTTAATTTTTCTGTGACATTAGCTGCTGTTATATTTGTCTGTGAGGAGCTTTGTAAATAGCAGCCAAGGACAGCTTCGGGGTGCACTCATCCGTTTTTTAAGGGGAGAGTTAGCAAGTGACCCCAGATGTCTAAGACGGCACTGAGGGCAAAATACTAAACTCCCTTTGAACAACGAGTAACCCTGCAAATCATTTACTTGCATGTTGAGTTGAATTGCAACAAATCATGACCACATTACAGGGCCTCCTGGATATTTGGTCCTCTGGGGCCTCAGGGCATGTACCTTGGATGCAACTAATGTATAGTTATCATATGCAGTGTATGTCTTTTTTTCTTTTTTCTTTTTTCCCCACACACAGGTTCAACAGTATCATGTCAGCCTCCAAGAAAGGACTCCTCCAAAGTGGTAAAGACAAGAACAGCTCAAAGGCCGGTCCTGTCAACATGATGCTAAGTGAGTCGGACCCAGACAATGAGGTAGTGGGCCAGTCCAATCCAAGCACAGAGGCACACCGGGATCTAGAATCTGCTATACCACTCCCTGCAAGGAAGACCTGCTGGCTGACATGTGCATACTTGTGAAACACAAGTATGAAACACATACTTGTGTGAAACACAAGTATGCACACCCAGAACCAAACAGAGGTGGATCTGTATATTCACTCTATTCACATGATATGGAGGGTTAATTTATAAAACGTTATGTATTTTGGGAAGAAAATCATTACGGAGAGACGCTGCAGGGAGACTTTCATATTTTCTTTTTTTCCATGCAAAACTCAACTCAACTCAGCTCAAACTCCCAATCTGTAACAGAGTTTCAGTTTTTGTCAACGCCGAAACACGTACACTTTGTGTGATACAGCTCATACAAAACTCATTAAAAACTCATATTAAAAAACAACTACATAGAAAAGAAAGCACAAATTGTTCACCGCAATGAAGCAAAACTTTGCAGCAACTTTACATTGTTTCTGTACCCAAAAGTAATTTCTTTTTTTTCTTTTTTTACTTTTTGGAATAATATTGTAAAGAGCACAATGTTCAGTATTCAATGTTCCAGGCTATTGTCAGGCCTTGCTTCCTTTCAATATTTGTTTGTGTATTGTCTACTTTTGTTATCCCTTTGACTGTGAAAACCCTTTCATGTGAGTTCTGGACTGTTGCATCTGGCGGTACAGATTAATCTAAGTCACATCATAAGTATGTGCACATTGAAGCTTAAAGTTGAAGTGAAAATTGCTGACCTTTGACAAGAACACCCTTTACAGCAAATGGCATGTGACCAGGTGACTGGATGATTCCAGAACTAAGGGTGCAAAGTTTTTTTTCTTTTCCTTTGGTAAAGGATCACAATAGTTCCCCTCTCTGTGTGGAATGCACAGCTCTTTTAAGACCCTCCCTACTCTCTTCCTCAAATTACAGATCCAGCGGTAGGATAGCATTGTTGGGAGCAAAAGTGGAATTCAGACGTAACGGGGAGAGTTACATAAGGGCGCTTTAGTAGGAGGTCTGCTTGTGTAGGGTCCAGTGACGGCAAACAGATAAGACATTCATACAGGCACTCACACCAGGCAAAGGTTACGAAGATAGGAGGGCAAAACAAGCATGTTTCAGACTGACTCAAGCACTTAAGCCTCAACAACAAGTTCAATCCAAGATTGTCTTTGGGAGAAAAGGTTGGAATTCATGGCGTGAGAGAGCGAATTTGACAAAGGACCAAAGCCAACCGAGACAAGAACGGCCAAAGAGAATCGCTTCACTGCCCAAGTCGCGCGGTCTTGCTCCGGCTCACGATTTCCTTAGGTCATCTCGTGACAGTATCGGGGTAAGTCATGTCAGTGGACGAGAGGTTGGCCTACGCCGAGTCAGTTAAGAATAACAATGCCGTCTTCTACCGCTTCCCTCTGATCCCGATCAGAGGAGTGCCCCTCATGAACCACATCGCCAACAACTGGGACCCCGTCTGGACTTTCCGTCCTGACCCCTCAGACCTCCTCATTGCCACCTACCCCAAAGCAGGTACCGGGACAGTTGCTTTTTGATGCAATTTAGCTTACTGTAGACTAGATCCACATAAATGGACCCTTTTGATTAACGATTTATTTTTTTGGGGGGGCGAGATCACAAGATGGGATGTCTTCCTAAACTTCAAAACATTGAAATTATACTATTTATAATATATTATAATTATATAATATATAATTATTACTTCATAATACATTAAACCCTTTTCATAAACATTAAACCCATTTCTCTCCTAGTGATTAACAGTTAACAACAGTTTCACCTGAGTTTTCTACACAATATACACACAGAATTATAATTCAGCGTGCGTTTGTGTTTCGGTTGTGCCTAAGGAACCACGTGGGCCCAGGAGATAGTAGACCTGCTTCTTCACAATGGAGATGCCGAGATCTGCAGACGAGCCCCGACAGTTGTCCGCAGTCCCTTCCTGGAGATCTGCTCCCCACCACCCATCCCCTCAGGTGTGTATTTATGTCTTTGCAGGGCCGGGCGAACTTGTGTATTGTAAAAAGCACACATAATGTACAAATAAGCATGTAAAGACGAAAGTGGGACATATTAGCAGCAACACTATCTTTAAATAGACTACAGTAAATACAGTATTTGTCTAGTACCCCCTAAGTGCTGGGAAACTGTCGAAGAATAGCTTGTGAAGATACTTATCCCATTAAACGTGATTTTTCCCCCCACTATTTGTTGGCAAAAATGGCACGAAATGTTGTCAGTTTTTGTTTAGGAAGTTCAATATTTTTTTGTTATTGTGTCGTGTTCATTAAAAACAATATTTTCTAGGTGGCCCCCAGACACCAGGGGGCCTTAAGCATAGACCTGTGTCTATGTGTGTGTGTACAATACTCTATGATGGTAATAGAGCTGACTCTTATTCCCAGCTATTGGAGTTAATGTTTGAGTCGAACTATCTGCAGATGTATGTCCACTACGTTACTTCTGAGATTTTTTTTTTTTTTGCCTTTCAACCCAAATGCGTCTTCCAACTCGGTCTGACTGTGCCATTTCAGACCCGCAAATCCAATTCCCGGAAAAATGTTTTCATAACAGCCCATTTCCTCTGCCCTAATCGGGGTCAATGAGCTATTAACCCATAAACATCTCCCTCAGTGCCAAAGCCAAGTGAATTCCAGCCAAATGATTTCAAATGAATGAAATCTAAGTGCCAGGGAGACAGACTTAAAATTTCCACGAAACCAACCACTGACATTTTTTCTTTCTCATTTCATCCCATCCCCATGACCCAAAGGAGCCCAGTTCTCTTTCAGGCTGGCTGATATGTTAAATCTGGAGTGGTGCCACAGAAAACACACCCACCCACACCCTTTTCATAGGCCTTCACACTAACATCCCAGCAGAACAGATTAAAGAGGTGCTGGAAAGGCAGGGCATCGGTATCACTATTAAAGCACACAGGATTATCAGCAGGACCACTGAGCAACCTGACACCTTCAACTGTATCCAAATGGCTCATCCAGAGTGAGCAGCGGGGCTCCTCCTCTGTGAAGGCTTCCTCGTGAACTACTTTCACTACGGCGTAAGCCTGATCACCACCCTCTGTCATACAGCATTTTAAGTGTCAGCAATTCAGCCACATCCAGTCAAAGCAAAAATCCGTTCAAATCCTGCAGAATCCTGCACCAAAGGTGGAAAGAGAAGTGCAAACTGCGGGAGTGAACGCTACATCTGAGAAACATGAAAAACAAAGCACCTGGGGAAGATGGCATTGACGCTATTCCACTAAAAGAGGCATGACCTCGCGCCTCAGTGGCCACGTTGAAGCTCCGGGCCTCCTGGGAATACATAAGAGTACATAATCAGAAACGGTGTGCAACGACATTTACTAACTCTGGACCTTGAGACAGAAATAGAATTGAGGAATCCTTTTATGTTTTAGCCCCTTCGATATGTGCGTTACCTTTTCCCCCAAAATGTATATTTCAGGTCTTGACCTCGTGAAGAAAATGGATCCCCCGAGAGTTATCAAGACACATCTTCCTGTTCAGCTGGTGCCACCTGGATTTTGGGAGAACAAATGCAAGGTAAGACTTGAGCTCTGAGTTGAGCTTCTTTAGAATGACCAGTGAACGCACGCTAACGGGGTAAACGGTGGATGATAACAACTGTGTCGTCGTCAAAGGACCCATTGCTCGTGTTATTCTTGTGCGTCCCTTCCTTCCAATGGTGTCTCAAGGTTATCTATGTGGCACGCAACGCTAAAGACAACCTGGTGAGCTACTACTACTTTGAGCATATGAATTTGACCCAACCGGATCCCGGGCCCTGGGAAGGCTACATCCACAAGTTCATGCGAGGAGAGTGTAAGTACATTAAATGCACACTCCTAGGTATGATCGATCCTCTAGTGAAACGGGCTATTATTGCATGAACAAAGGCACAATCATGCCTCAAATCAAACTGAGAAATTACCACCAATCACCAGGCGGATCCTGGTTAATCTAATCCTGGTATCTATCACTCCAGCAGCCACTAAACATCACATGTGACTAAAACAAATTCCCAAAATTGGCCGGTGACTTTTTGGATTCTCTGAGGCACCTCCTTGCTCCATTGAATACTTGATGACCTCTATGGCTTTATTTCTTTATAATCCTGCTATATAAAGTATAATACCCAGCAAGGCTATACACAGAGCACAGTGAGAACCAATCAAAAGTGGAGAATGTTCCTTTGGGTCTGCACTAGGCAAAGAGTTGAGGTAGATGACAAAAAAAATGATGACAAGTCATTACAGACACTTTTTGGACACCGGGATCTACTCTACTTGTATGTATTTTCTTGTTGATCTGAAGTTACTTGTTTTATGGCAAATAGATGCTGAATGGTCACACCTGACAAACTGCTAACTTGAATGACCACAACAGCTGTTTGAATGTTGCTTCTACAGTGTCATGGGGCTCCTGGTATGACCATGTGAAGGGTTACTGGGAGGAGAGAGAGAAGAAGAATATCCTTTACCTCTTCTATGAGGACATGAAGGAGGTAAGGATGTTTACCATATGGGCCCTACCCTCTCCTGTCTGACACACACTGACTCTGCGTTTCCTCAGCATCCTCGGCGAGAAGTGGAACGCATCATGCGCTACCTGGACCTGTCCCTCTCTGATGATGTCATCAGCCGTATTGTGGAGCTCACATCCTTCAAGGCCATGAAGGAGAACCCGATGGCCAACTACAGCTTCTTCCCCAAGACTATCTTTGACCATTCCGCCTCTCCCTTCATGAGAAAAGGTGCATACATCTCTTATGCTGCTCTGTCTTTTCCAAAAGCAATCCAGCATCTCGTGTTTCAAGATTGGGCTATGGTGTCACATCAAATTGCACAATCCAATGGCGCCCCCTAGCAGTTATTCTCTCAATGAACTGCTTCTGCTTGCCAAGGAGTTTTATAGACCATGACAACTTTATGTTCCCCCATTGATTTTCAAAAGGGGAAATTAATAAAAGTGCTGTTATTCTGAAACATTTACTTATGTACAAACGCTTCAAAAAGAAGATCTAACCCTGTTTTATTCTGTTCTTTTTTCTTTATACTCAGGTGAAGTTGGTGATTGGACTAATCATTTCACCCCTGACCAGTCAAAGATGTTTGATGAAGATTATGAAAAACAAATGAAGGGAGTCGACATACCATTCAGGACCCTGATCTAACAGGGATTTCAGCTTTTCCAAATTGATGTGCAGCTCTGCAAACCAAAGACCAATAAGCTGACACTGTGCAGCACTCAGGAAGGGGAAATACTCAATTCATACTGGATGAATCGCCAGCAAAACTATTCAACTCACGCTTAAACCCGAGATGTAAAACACCATAGTCACTGCAGATAAACATAGCATCAGATTTCATATTTTTAATGATCAATAAAGATGTGCAACACAATACAAATGCATCAATTTGTAATCATCACTTTGAGTGGACGTGCCCATTTATGTCGTGAGACCTCCAGCAGAGTCCGCTGACTGCATGGAGCCTATAGAGAGCTCTGGCAGCTGGGAAGCCTTTTCTGCCCATGTGACGTCATTTTGCAACCCTACACCACTCTGTACAGTACTCAGCAAAAGCAGGGACATGAGAAACAAAAACTAGTATGAGAGCAATGTGCTGGGAAATCATGAAAATGGACAGGGGACACAAAAACACAACAGTTGAGAATTTGCAAGTTTAACGAAAAATCACTTTTAATACATACTTTATTTCTTAGAATAGAATCTTAAATATTTGAATATTTCATTGGCAGGGATACTTCCCTCCATTTCAATTGAATCTCTTTCCTTATACAGAGGTCATTTTTATGTAGAGTTTTTGATGTTTTATTGTTTTTTGTATGGTTTTCCTGTGTTTTCTCCTCTCTCCTCTATTGGCTGGCCCACTAGAGCTCCCCTTATTGGTTGTGATCCTCCTCGTTTTCTTCTCCGCCTCCTCTCCTCTTCTACATCGATTTAGAAGCTGAAGCTAGTGAATAGAAAAGGATATGATTACAGAGGGAAAGGGTTTTTGGGCACAAAGGCTGCAAACAAAAACATAATGTACCGATTTATTACATGGAACCAACACGTATGCGCACCTTTCAATCACACCCTCAGGGGCGCCCTGTGGGACAAAGAGGTTTGAGGAAAATGAATGTTGCCACTGAATGATACGCTTCATTTTTTGCAGTGCAGCCAAAGTGCATGTATCTGGCCAAAGGCTGTAAAGAGAAGGAGAGAGGGAACTAACCTTCACAAACATCTTGGCACCACCATCACCCTTAGCGGGGGTGCAGTACACAGACATGGACTTCCTGTCACGGGAGAACTCCAGGGTGAAGTTCTTCTTCATCAGTTGCTTGACCACCTGTTGGAAGACACAGAGGTCAGAGGGTTAGCAATCAGGATAGATAGTCCCTCCCTAGGAACTGAAAGATAAAGAGGGGATGACTAATGATTAAAGAGTGCATCTTCCCGTTAATGTATGACTGAGATTGGCTGTGAATGATAATACATGGCATTGAAACTAAACTTACACCTCGCCCTCAGGGGTGTACTTGGAGCCAGAGATATCAAAGGCATCAAGGTCAACATGGTCACCATCAACACTCTTGATGATGAACATCTGTGGAGCAAGAAAAAACAAAGCTGATAGTTTCCACTGTGACAGAAGTGTCACGGCTCCAGCCCCGACTCCGGGGTTTCCCTATGTCTTTACCTCCCCTGTCTGTCGCTGTCTGTGGGTGTGGCTCCCTCTCCCGGCCCTGCCTCTCCTCCACACCTGCCTCCTATCAAGCCATCAGCCCAGCAGTACTTAAACCCCGGCTCTTCAACCACTCGTCGCCAGATTGTTCCACCAACTACTGTGATCCCCTGTATGCCTTACTCCTTGTGTCTGGGTCCTACGCAAACTGCTATTCCTGACAAGAAGTATAGATCTTTACATATGTAGGCACACATATATGATGAAGGATTTACATTTGCCTACACATTGCAATGAAGGAATGCATGTGTTTACTTTTTGTGTGAAATGTTGCATACTGTGTACCAACCTTGGTCACACACATCTGGTTAGTGGTGAGGGTGCCAGTCTTGTCGGAGCAGATGACAGAGGTGCAGCCCAGGGTCTCCACAGAGGGCAGGCTTCTGACAATGGCGTTCTTCTTGGCCATACGGCGGGTACCAAGGGCCAGGCAGGTGGTGATGACAGCGGGCAGACCTAAGAGAATTTGAAGAAAACTATGAGTGTGATGAACAAGCAATGGAAGTATTCCTCAATTATCCTAATCTCTCTGCCAATTTGCTAGCTCTGACTGTCACTCTGTTTTAATATGCCTTGCCCCCCACCCTGCATGATGCATAGTTCAAAGAGTTTTTAAGCCCTCAGTAACGCCTTACAGATGACGCCTCGCGCCAAGGGTAACTTGCTAAGGGGTCACCAGACAGAACAGATGAAATGTATGGAATTCGTATATGAATCTGTAACTTTCCCCTGCCCCCCTAACTCATCTCCCAAAACCTGTTGGCCTTTCCTTGCGTTTTGAAGATAATGCGTATGTCCTGAGAGAAACAGTCCCTCTATATCCCACGGTTGGCTGACTGCAGAACAAATTGAAACTCCACCCACCTAGTTGAAGTCAAGACTAAGGCCCATCTATGTAGAAATATGAAGCCAAATTATTTTCTATATGAAGTTATAGTCGCAATATTTTGTCCCATTAGGAAGACATTTCTGGTGTGTCAAGCTGGGTGTGCTTGATGACCATATAAGGCAATATGGGCTGTTTACTCTATTCCACTCTGGCTCCAAAAATACAAAATGTCAATGCTCAGAAATCTCATTTCCCAGGCTTCAAACAGGCCGCTTGACAGTCAACAAGTGACTTATTTTCTACAGTCTATGCCTGAAACACTGAAACGTGAACACGCCCAAATGTGTACTTAGCTAACACTTGGCTGCTGAAGAAATGCATATTCAGCAACTACCATACCAGTAGTTGTTGAGGGAGGAGAGAGCATTACGTATTTACTTTTGTCACAAACCGGGCCGCACGGCCATGACAAACGAAGGAGATGCACACGAGAGACAATTAACTTAAGTATTTATTAAAGATAAAGTAACATAAGAAAAGAACCTAAACTAATCATGGCGCGTGTAGTCAGTGGAATCAGTGGTGTAGGTGAATGCATGAGTGGAGAAGTGCGTGTGTGATGTTGTAAGGAGTAAAGAAACCCAAATGCCGAACCAAAAGCCGAACAAAGTGTCTGTGGGAGAAGGGGGGACTACTGAGCTCCAGGAGAGTGTTAAAGGCACCCAGACTCTCAGAGCCCAGGTGGTACCAATACCGCTGACGACCCCACTGATGTCAGAAGAGGGAAAGAGAACAGGGAGGGTCGTCACACCTCCCCCCACAAGACGGGGGTCCTCACAGGATCTCCGTCACGACAACATAATACCAAGGTGAAAACTACACAATCAACGAAATACTACAATTATTGCAGGCTTAATTGGATCCAGGAGAGAGGTGAGTTAGTGGACTACTTCTTCCCTGGATCCGGTACCAGCTGCAGCCAGTTGGGACTGATTGCAGCTGGGGCCTTTTTAACGTGTGTGTGAATGTGTGAGCGGGTGCGCGCCAGGGTGAGAGACTGGCTGTGTGACCAGGGAGCCGACAGGGATGGTCGGCTGTATCTGTGTGTGGAGCAGAGAGACGGAGCCAGCAATGGGAGAGACGGAGCGGGAGCGGACCGTCGGCACCGGTGATCAGCTGCCGTCAACCCGGGCCGTTGTTATGTTGCTGGGTGTTGCAAATAAAACTGCCTGCTGGCCATTTAACTCTCCCCTGCCTGTGTCTCTGCCTGTCACGGACCCTGGTTATGTGGCACCTTGCCACACCTTTCATGTGAGTTTTTTGATGATGAGACCTTTGACAAGAACATCCTTAACAGCAAATGGCATGTGAACAGGTGACTGGATGATTCCAGAACTAAGGGTGCAAAGTTTGTTTTCTTTTCCTTTGATAAAGGATCACAATGGTTCGTTCCCCTCTCTGTGTGGAATACACAACTCTTTTAAGAACCTCCCTAGTCTCCTTCAAATTACAGATCCAGCGGTAGGATAGCATTGTTGGCAGCAAAAGTAGTTTGGCAGTTGATAGTTACAGTAGGCAAACAGATAAGACATTCATACAGGCACTCACACCAGGCAGAGGTTACGAAGATAGGAGGGCAAAAGAAGCATGTTTCAGACTGACTCAAGCACTTAAGCCTCAACAGCAAGTTCAATCCAAGATTGTCTTTGGGAGAAAAGGTTGGAATTCATGGCGTGAGAGAGCGAATTTGACAAAGGACCAAAGCCAACCGAGACAAGAGCGGCCAAAGAGAATCGCTTGACTGTCGTCCACGCCATCCCAGCCCAAGTCGTGCGGTCTTGCTCCGGCTCACGATTTCCTTAGGTCATCTCGTGACAGTATCGGGGTAAGTCATGTCAGGGGACGAGAGGTTGGCCTACGCCGAGTCTGTTAAGAATAACAAGGCCGCCTTCTACCGCTTCCCTCTGATCCCGATCAGAGGAGTGCCCCTCATGAACCACATCGTCAACAACTGGGACCCCATCTGGACTTTCTGTCCTGACCCCTCAGACCTCCTCATTGCCACTTACCCCAAAGCAGGTACCGGGACAGTTGCTTTTTGATGCAATGTTACTTACTGTAGACTAGATCCACATAAATGGACCCTTTTGATTTCTTTCTTTTTTTGGGGGGGGGGGGGGGGGATTCAAAACATTGAAATTGTACTATTTATAATATATTATAATAATATAATATATAATTATTTCTTCATAATACATTAAACCCTTTTCTCTCCTAATGATTAACATGTACAGTTTCCTACACAATATACACATATTATATAATGAATTATAATTCAGCGTGCGCTTGTGTTTCGGTTGTGCCTAAGGAACCACATGGACCCAAGAGATAGTAGACCTGCTTCTTCACAATGGAGATGCCGAGATCTGCAGACGAGCCCCAACAAATGTCCGCAGTCCCTTCCTGGAGAGCTTCTCCCCACCACCCATCCCCTCAGGTGTGTATTTACAGTGGGAGAAGTAAGTATTCAACACATCAACAATTTTTTAATTCAAGATATTTCCATTGAAGCTATTCACATGAAATTTAGAAATTGGTATTAACTCTATAAAACTACACAGCTAAAGAAATTGTAACATTCCAATCCATAAAAAAAATTATGTGCAATAAAGGGGAATGACACAGGAAAAAAGTATTGAACACTCTAACTGAAATGTATTTAATACTTGGTGGAGAAGCCTTTGTTTCCAACGACAGCTTCAAGATGCTTCCTGTAGATCTCTCACAGTGATCAGGTTGGATAATGGCCCATTCTTCAACGCAGACAGTGTTTAAATCTTGAATAGTCCAGGGGGCCCACAGGTGAATCTTGATCTTCAGTTCCTTCCACAAATTTTCCATTGGATTTAAGTCTGGCGATTGACTAGGCCAGTCCAACATCTTTATTTTCTTCCTCTTGAACCAGTTGAGGGTCTCCTTTGCAGTATGTTTTGGATTGTTGTCCTGCTGGAAGATCCCGCCTGGAGCAAATCAATGCTATAATACAAGCCACATCACTAGAATGCTTTCTCACAGGAGCAATTAGAGGAATCATCTCTGAACTTCATTCCATCCCCATGATCCAAAGTAGCCCAGTTCTCTTTCAGGCTGGCTGATATGTTAAATCTGGAGTGGTACCACAGAAAACACACCCACCCACACCCTTTTCATAGGCCTTCACACTGACATCCCAGCAGAACAGATTAAAGAGGTGCTGGAAAGGCAGGGCATCGGTATCACTATTAAAACACACAGGATTATCAGCAGGACCACTGAGCAACCTGACACCTGCATCTGTATCCAACTGGCTCATCCAGAGTGAGCAGCGGGGCTCCTCCTCTGTGAAGGCTTCCTCATGAACTACTTTCACTACGGCGTAAGCCTGATCACCACCCTCTGTCATACAGCATTTTAATTGTCAGCAATTCAGCCACATCCAGTCAAAGCAAAAATCCGTTCAAATCCTGCAGAATCCTGCACCAAAGGTAGAAAGAGAAGTGCAAACTGCGGGAGTGAACGCTACATCTGAGAAACATGAAAAACAAAGCACCTGGGGAAGATGGCATTGACGCTATTCCACTAAAAGAGACATGACCTCGCGCCTCAGTGGCCACGTTGAAGCTCCGGGCCTCCTGGGAATACATAAGAGTACATAATCAGAAACGGTGTGCAACGACATTTACTAACTCTGGACCTTGAGACAGAAATAGAATTGAGGAATCCTTTTATGTTTTAGCCCCTTCGATATGTGCGTTACCTTTTTCCCCCAAAATGTATATTTCAGGTCTTGACCTCGTGAAGAAAATGGATCCCCCGAGAGTTATCAAGACACATCTTCCTGTTCAGCTGGTGCCACCTGGATTTTGGGAGAACAAATGCAAGGTAAGACTTGAGCTCTGAGTTGAGCTTCTTTAGAATGACCAGTGAACGCACGCTAACGGGGTAAACGGTGGATGATAACAACTGTGTCGTCGTCAAAGGACCCATTGCTCGTGTTATTCTTGTGCGTCCCTTCCTTCCAATGGTGTCTCAAGGTTATCTATGTGGCACGCAACGCTAAAGACAACCTGGTGAGCTACTACCACTTTGAGCATATGAATTTGACCCAACCGGATCCCGGGCCCTGGGAAGGCTACATCCACAAGTTCATGCGAGGAGAGTGTAAGTACATTAAATGCACACTCCTAGGTATGATCGATCCTCTAGTGAAACGGGCTATTATTGCATGAACAAAGGCACAATCATGCCTCAAATCAAACTGAGAAATTACCACCAATCACCAGGCGGATCCTGGTTAATCTAATCCTGGTATCTATCACTCCAGCAGCCACTAAACATCACATGTGACTAAAAACAAATTCCCAAAATTGGCCGGTGACTTTTTGGATTCTCTGAGGCACCTCCTTGCTCCATTGAATACTTGATGACCTCTATGGCTTTATTTCTTTATAATCCTGCTATATAAAGTATAATACCCAGCAAGGCTATACACAGAGCACAGTGAGAACCAATCAAAAGTGGAGAATGTTCCTTTGGGTCTGCACTAGGCAAAGAGTTGAGGTAGATGACAAAAAAATGATGACAAGTCATTACAGACACTTTTTGGACACCGGGATCTACTCTACTTGTATGTATTTTCTTGTTGATCTGAAGTTGCTTGTTTTATGGCAAATAGATGCTGAATGGTCACACCTGACAAACTGCTAACTTGAATGACCACAACAGCTGTTTGAATGTTGCTTCTACAGTGTCATGGGGCTCCTGGTATGACCATGTGAAGGGTTACTGGGAGGAGAGAGAGAAGAAGAATATCCTTTACCTCTTCTATGAGGACATGAAGGAGGTAAGGATGTTTACCATATGGGCCCTACCCTCTCCTGTCTGACACACACTGACTCTGCGTTTCCTCAGCATCCTCGGCGAGAAGTGGAACGCATCATGCGCTACCTGGACCTGTCCCTCTCTGATGATGTCATCAGCCGTATTGTGGAGCTCACATCCTTCAAGGCCATGAAGGAGAACCCGATGGCCAACTACAGCTTCTTCCCCAAGACTATCTTTGACCATTCCGCCTCTCCCTTCATGAGAAAAGGTGCATACATCTCTTATGCTGCTCTGTCTTTTCCAAAAGCAATCCAGCATCTCGTGTTTCAAGATTGGGCTATGGTGTCACATCAAATTGCACAATCCAATGGCGCCCCCTAGCAGTTACTCTCAATGAACTGCTTCTGCTTGCCAAGGAGTTTTATAGACCATGACAACTTTATGTTCCCCCATTGATTTTCAAAAGGGGAAATTAATAAAAGTGCTGTTATTCTGAAACATTTACTTATGTACAAACGCTTCAAAAAGAAGATCTAACCCTGTTTTATTCTGTTCTTTTTTCTTTATACTCAGGTGAAGTTGGTGATTGGACTAATCATTTCACCCCTGACCAGTCAAAGATGTTTGATGAAGATTATGAAAAACAAATGAAGGGAGTCGACATACCATTCAGGACCCTGATCTAACAGGGATTTCAGCTTTTCCAAATTGATGTGCAGCTCTGCAAACCAAAGACCAATAAGCTGACACTGTGCAGCACTCAGGAAGGGGAAATACTCAATTCATACTGGATGAATCGCCAGCAAAACTATTCAACAGCTTAAACCCGAGATGTAAAACACCATAGTCACTGCAGATAAACATAGCATCAGATTTCATGTTTTTAATGATCAATAAAGATGTGCAACACAATACAAATGCATCAATTTGTAATCATCACTTTATTGCAACATATCACGTAAACGATATATATAAGACCAAAAGTGTTGTGAGTGGACGTGCCCATTTATGTCGTGAGACCTCCAACAGAGTCCGCTGACTGCATGGAGCCTATAGAGAGCTCTGGCAGCTGGGAAGCCTTTTCTGCCCATGTGAAGTCATTTTGCAACCCTACACCACTCTGTACAGTACTCAGCAAAAGCAAGGACATGAGAAACAAAAACTAGTATGAGAGCAATGCGCTGGGAAATCATATGAAAATGGACAGGGGACACAAAAACACAACAGTTGAGAATTTGCAAGTTTAACAAAAAATCACTTTTAATACATACTTTATTTCTTAGAATAGAATCTTAAATATTTGAATATTTCATTGGCAGGGATACTTCCCTCCATTTCAATTGAATCTCTTTCCTTATACAGAGGTCATTTTTATGTAGAGTTTTTGATGTTTTATTGTTTTTTGTATGGTTTTCCTGTGTTTTCTCCTCTCTCCTCTATTGGCTGGCCCACTAGAGCTCCCCTTATTGGTTGTGATCCTCCTTGTTTTCTTCTCCACCTCCTCTCCTCTTCTCTTCTATTTACAAGGTGAAACTAGTGAATAGAAAAGGATATGATTACAGAGGGAAAGGGTTTTTGGGCACAAAGGCTGCAAACAAAAGCATAATGTACCGATTTATTACATGGAACAACACTAAAATCATTGCAAACCAACACTACCCCCCTTCCAATAAAATAAAATATATTAACTAATAGGATAACATGCTGCAGAATAAACCCTTCAGGGATACGGAGCCCATATGACAGTGGAAATTACAGAGGTTAAAAGAGGTCAAATACAAATAACAGCATACAGAGATCTCCCCGTACAGTGTAACAGCCGTTGTTGCCACTTTGTGAATTTCTGACACAATCATGTAAAACTTCCAATCATTTTCCAATCATCACTTAATAAGGATACATTAGATACTGGGGAGAGCACAGAGTTCCACATATTTCAACATGGGTTTGATTATGTTGCTGAAGACAAATATACACAAGAGCTGGCACGTAATGCTCCCAAGACATACACAGAAATACACTAAGACACATTCTAAGACACACACAGGCAGCCGCTGGCACTGTGGTCTGTTGAATACCTTGCTTTAGTTACAGGCTAATGGTGGGAGGTTGACTGAATTAGCCCGGAAATGAATAAAATGGGGGTAAGTGAGTTAATGATTAATAGTGGAGAGCAGAGTTGTATGAAAGGAGTAATGAGAAAGATAGACAAATGAAGACATGCATGATTGAAATGATTATAGATAGATAGATAGATAGATAGATAGATGACAGCAATATCAGAAGGATGTAATAAAAGGGCATAGATGACAATATAAGAGGAAGATGGATTACACACAAGTATTAATCAATTATTAATAAAAACATTCCACTTAGTTAAATTATTAATTAATCATCAATGAGAAAACATATATTAAAAATTGGACAGTAGTTGGCAAAAAGACTCTCAAGAGGAATAGGGATCCTCATCTTATGAACCGAAGTGCAAAGCTACTTACCCTCAACGTAGTTACGGGCAATGAACTTCAGCACCTCATCAATCAGGATGACGGGGAAGGAAAGCTTCAGGACCATCAACCACTGTTCTACGTTCAGATGTTTCAGCTTGAAGATCATCTGAGGTGCGGAAGAGTGACAGAGTCAGTACTGCAGAGGAACTACAGTGGAGAGCAACTACACAAATATGACTGCGAGAGACCAGCAAGACATTTCCCTGTTGGGACAGTGGCAGATTATTATGGGGTTGGTCATTCCTAAAAAAAGACTGCAGAGAGTGCTGGTGGCTGACTTACGGGCAGGGGGTCAACATAGATGATCATGAAGTGGAGGGACATGGAGAGGGTCATGGCGGCAAGCAGCCAGAAGTTGCTCCATGGGGGCATGCGGATCAGAGACTGGTTCTCAGACAAGCTTGAGTGGAGGAGAAGGTGTGAAAAATGTCAGCGTTGTCTGAAGTAGCCAAGATTAATTGATATACTGAGATTAATTCATAGCCAGACACATTTCAAGTTGTACCTGTTGAGGGCATTGCACATCTCAATGGTGACCAGCACAGACAGGGCCATGGTCATGGGGGGGCAAGCCTCAAAGATCTCGCAGTCAATGCCGGCGAAGTCCTCATTCTCTTCTTGGCACTGCATGAAGTGGGACTGTAGAACAGGACAGATGGGATTAATGTGTGC
This sequence comes from Hoplostethus mediterraneus, assembly GCA_034670385.1. Classification (NCBI taxonomy): domain Eukaryota; kingdom Metazoa; phylum Chordata; class Actinopteri; order Trachichthyiformes; family Trachichthyidae; genus Hoplostethus; species Hoplostethus mediterraneus. The sequence continues at coordinate 8,471,433 of JAXDDW010000011.1, read as the reverse complement.
CTGTATGTGTGTGTGTGTGTGTGTGTGTGTGTGTGTGTGTGTGTGTGTGTTAATATGGATGTGCGAGGGAGAAATACTTACCAGCTGGTAGTAGCTGACCCCTGGGCCAGTGGGATCATAGAGGAACCACCAGACAGCAGCACCAACAGTGGCGGCACCGACGTATCCTATCAAGTAGAGAAAACAGTGGCTAGGTAAGGCTGGTCACTTACAGTGTTGCTTCCCTTTAACTACCCTTTCAGTATTGCAGTACAGCCAGGAAATGTAAACATAATACAAAGAATATGTCCATAGTCTTACTTACCACCAATAGCCATGTATCTGAAGAACAGCCAGCCAGAGATGAGGGCCTCCTTGGGGGAACGGGGGGCCTTGCCCATGATGTCCAGGTCAGGGGGATTGAAGCCCAGGGCAGTGGCAGGCAGACCATCAGTCACCAGGTTGACCCACAGCAGCTGGACGGGGATCAGAGCCTCAGGCAGACCAAGGGCAGCAGTCAGGAAGATACTGAGTGAAAAAGCAAAGAAGGAACAGAGGCGAGAGAGACAGTCAAAGCCAAGGTAAGGAAATTTAAGAAATAGGAAAGAGGATCGAGAAGAGATAGAAGAGATATGACACTTAGACGTGGATCAGACCATTGTGACTGTGTTCACTTAGACTTGGGTTGGGGCAACTCACCAGACGACCTCACCAACGTTGGAGGAGATGAGGTAGCGGATGAACTGCTTCATGTTGTTGTAGATAGCTCTGCCCTCCTCAACAGCAGACACAATGGAAGAGAAGTTGTCGTCAGCCAGGACCATCTCAGAGGCAGACTTGGCAACGGCGGTGCCAGAGCCCATGGCGATGCCAATCTCGGCCTTCTTCAGGGCGGGGGCATCGTTCACACCATCACCGGTCTGGGTTGGGAAGAGAGGAGGCAATGTTCAACATGGAATTAGAGCTACACACTTGCATAGCTGACAGAAACACCATAATATACTGGGCATAAAAGCAGTAATGGGACTGCTGAACAAGACAAAGAGATGTACAAGTAGTCTATCTATGTCTATGTCAAGTATAAGCTGTATCATGTGCTGTTGAGTTCTCACCATGGCAGTAATGTCATCATAACCCTGCAGGAATTCCACAATCTTGGACTTGTGAGATGGCTCCACACGGGCAAAGCAGCAAGCCCTGCGCACAGCCTCGCCCTGCTCGTAAGAGGGCAGATCGTCAAACTCGCGTCCGGTGTAGGCCCTGTCAGAAACATCCTCATCCTCAGTGAAGATGCCAATACGACGGCAGATAGCAATAGCAGTTCCCTTGTTGTCACCTGAAGTAGGGAGAAGCAGGGATTTAGTGGGTAGCCAGTGAAATCAAATGAAAATACTACACAAATCTCACACAAGGGCATGGACACATCAAAGACTAGAGGAGCACAAGAAATTGTAGGTGCAACATCTAGACAATACACATTAACCATATATAATAAATTGTTTCCCAAAGAGTACAATCATGAAACACTAACCAGTGATCATAATGACACGGATTCCAGCAGCTCTGCACAGCTCAATGGAGCCAGTGACCTCCTTACGAGGGGGATCCAGCATACCCACACAGCCAACAAAGGTCAGGTCATTCTGGAGAGAGAGAGGGGGATGAGGATTGGTTCATAAAAATCTTATTTTACCTTTAGCCACAAGTCTATCCATTCAACTACCCATCATTTTAATGATATCTTTGGTTCTCACCTCGTAGTCAGCAAACTTGGTGGCGTCCTCAAGGATCATCTCCTCAGGCTTCAGGGGGCTATCACGGGTGGCCAGGGCCAGGCAACGCAGGGTGTCACGGCCAGTACCCCATTCCTTGATCACAGTCATGATCTTCTCCTTGATGGAGTTGGTCAGGGGCACACGGGTGGTGCCAACACGAACGTATGTGCACCTTTCAATCACACCCTCAGGGGCGCCCTGTGGGACAAAGGAAAATGAATGGTTTGAAGTTGCCACTGAATGATACACTTCATTTTTTGCAGTGCAGCCAAAGTGCATGTATCTGGCCAAAGGCTGTAAAGAGAAGGAGAGAGGGAACTAACCTTCACAAACATCTTGGCACCACCATCACCCTTAGCGGGGGTGCAGTACACAGACATGGACTTCCTGTCACGGGAGAACTCCAGGGTGAAGTTCTTCTTCATCAGTTGCTTGACCACCTGTTGGAAGACACAGAGATCAGAGGGTTAGCAATCAGGATAGATAGTCAACCTGGCCACATGTTGGAGTCTCTTAACTTAACTAGATATAGTACTTCAGTGGCTTTCAGTGGCTCCTTATTAACTGTGTTAAAGATTAACGCTTAAAGATAGATAAGGGAATGTTAGGTGTGTAGGTGTAGCAGGACATAATGAGAATTCTATAAATGATGTAGCAGATGGAAAGAGGAAACGTACTCCACAGCAAGCGTTGGCGCGCTCAATCTTGGTCAGATTCTTGACATTGGTGTTGAACACGTTCATCTTTTCAACCAGGCAGGACAGGGCAGTCTCAGTAGCCTCACCGACCTTCTCATAGATCTTCTTGGTCTGGAGAAAGGGAGGAAGAGCAGGAGGGAGTGGAGGCAATGGGTTAAAGGGTGAAAGGTTGAAAGGTTAAGAAGTGCACTGTACATTAAGAACAAGACAACAGATGTCATGGTTCAGAAAGTAATTTCAAAACATCGACTTTACCTCATTGTAGTCCAGAGAGGAGTCGTTGCACAGGGCGCAGATGGTACTCAGCTCAACAAGGCCATCATATGCGCTGCAGTTGGTCTTGGCACCTCCCTGGGAACTGAAAGATGAAGAGGGGATGACTAATGATTAAAGATGGAGAGGACGTGAGTGCATCTTCCCTTTAATGTATGACTGAGATTGGCTGTGAATGATAATACATGGCATTGAAACTAAACTTACACCTCGCCCTCAGGGGTGTACTTGGAGCCAGAGATATCAAAGGCATCAAGGTCAACATGGTCACCATCAACACTCTTGATGATGAACATCTGTGGAGCAAGAAAAAACAAAGCTGATAGTTTCCACTGTGACAGAAGTATAGATCATTACATATGTAGGCACGCATATATGACGAAGAAGGATTTACATTTGCCTACACATTGCAATGAAGGAATGCATGTATTTACTTTTTGTGTGAAATGTTGCATACTGTGTACCAACCTTGGTCACACACATCTGGTTAGTGGTGAGGGTGCCAGTCTTGTCGGAGCAGATGACAGAGGTGCAGCCCAGGGTCTCCACAGAGGGCAGGCTTCTGACAATGGCGTTCTTCTTGGCCATACGGCGGGTACCAAGGGCCAGGCAGGTGGTGATGACAGCGGGCAGACCTAGGAGAATTTGGAGAAAATTTTGAGAATTTGGAGTGTGATGAACAAGCAATGGAAGGGGAAACTAAAAACACAAACACACATTTAGAAACATGTTCCTCAATTATCCTAATCTCTCTGCCCATTTGCTAGATCTGACTGTCACTCTCTGTTTTAATATGCCTTGCCCCCTCCCTCACCCTCAGGGATGGCGGCCACAGCCAAGGCAACGGCGATCTTGAAGTAGTAGACAGCACCGCGGATCCATGAGCCTCCGTGGACGGGGTCGTTGAAGTGGCCAATGTTGATGGCCCACACAGCAATACAGATCAGAGTGATAACCTTGGACAGCTGCTCGCCGAACTCGTCCAGCTTGGCCTGCAGAGGGGTCTTCTCCTGCTCGGTGGCGGCCATCTGGTCACGGATTTTGCCAATCTCAGTGGCGACTCCGGTAGCCACAGCCACACCAATGGCCTTGCCAGCAGCGATGTTGGTGCCCTATGGAGGAGAGAAGAAGAGCAGGCTAAGAAACATGGTAGACTTCAAGAAGGGTGGAATCAACAAAGTGAGGAGAAAAACTAGCAATGAAGGAGGGCAAGAACCACAACAATGAAGCCAGAAGAAAATACTGGCGGTAGGACACTTACAGAGAAAAGCATGTTCTTCTTGTCCTGGTTGACAGCTCTGGGGTCGGGGACAGGCTCAGTGTGCTTGATCACACTGACGGACTCACCTGAGAGGGACAACAGAAAATTTACTCAAACGTGGCGATGGACAGGGGACAGAGACACACCTATCGGGAGGCTTATAACCCTTTGGCTTTCTAGTAACCTCACCAGTAAGGATGGACTGGTCAACACGCAGGGTGGTGGACTTGATGGAAACAAGTCTGATGTCAGCGGGAACTTTGTCACCAACTGTGGGAATCACAGAGAGACAGAGATGCCATCATTAAAATATTTTTTGTAATTTCTATGAAATTCCTTATTGAATGTAAACATAAAACTGGCATAGCTACTGTCACTACTTATATTTGAGGGCTTATTTTTGTCAGCACCTCCATGTCATCCAAGTGTAATAGTTGCAAATAGTAAAATTCTTGTCATCTATCTCAGAAAAACACTAACGAGACAACAATGTTTATCAAAAACTATCTGGAATAATAGTAGAAATCATTCTCAATGTTAGAGACTGCTCAGAGGACTAGTTCACTTCCTGTAGTTAATCCATAGATTCCAGAGTGGGGCACAGCCTCAACTGGCACATGCATGTCCCAATCAGAAGGAACCACAGGGGAGGGGGGAGGGGGGAGGGGCTGGGGGGCAACAGGTGTACATTGATAAATGAACAGGAGTGGGCAAGAGGAGCGAGGGGAAGAAGTGGTGGGGCAGGTGCTAGTGGGGGTATTTATACTCATGATTTTGTTTTCCTTCACTTAGCATGTTTTGAAGCAGTGTTACCCCATGCTCCCTCCCTCTTATTGCTTCACAAAGACAGCAGGTTTATCTGTCAGCCTTTTGCACACACACATATCTCCAGAACATTTGTCAACAGCCAGAGCTCCTTTCTTTCTCCCTCAATAGAAAGAAATCCTCAGGATGCCAGTTACATCTTTCTATAACTACACTGTCATTACACAGTGAAGACATGGACCATCTTGACATTTCTTACCAGACACCTCCACAATGTCTCCGGGGACAATTTCTCTGGCCTTGATCATCTGCACACTCTTTCTGTCAGAACGGTAAACCTTGCCCATCTCAGGCTCATACTCCTTCAGAGCCTCAATGGCGTCCTCGGCATTACGCTCCTGTGGCACACACAAAGAGACACAACTACAGTCATTAAACAAGTCCTAACCAATAGGGCAGTATAAACCCTATATACTGGGTTTATACTGCTTTCAGAGATAATATTTGGAATGGTAGGATTTGATCTGATACGCACAACACAGATACTTGTTGAATGCAGGTTGACAATTTATATTTTCGAGAACAAAAATAGCGAAACCACTCAATTCAACATTTGGCAGGGACAGTACAACACAGCACATCCAGTGATAAAGGGGATGTTCCTTCACTGACTAAAGCCTGGCAGCATTGCCAAGTACTAATGGCATGCATATAGAAAGGCATGGCACACATAATCTGAGTCATCCATAGCCTGCAGCCAAAACAGGCAACCCAATCAAAACATAAACTGGACATAGAGACTAAAAACACTAAATGAAAGTGCTTTCATTTAGCCCTATGAGGACCAATCATTTTGCTGTTATATTTGCACAGTATCCTTCTAAGATGTATTCAATTTATTGTATCATTGATTGAATACATTTGGTTCAGTTAAGTTCAATCTCAAAACAGTCCCAATGTAGCTGACATCGACTATTTTGAGCTCAAGCTCCAATTGAGCAACCACTCCTGGGTAGAAAACGTGGCAGTAACCCTAACCCGCCGCAATAGATATGTCCCATTGCGCAAAATGTCAGGCCTCATCACTGACCTGCCACACTCCAACAACGGCATTAGCGATGAGGATAAGAAGAATGACGAAGGGTTCCACAAAGGCGGTGACGGTCTCCTCGCCTTCCTCAAACCAAGCCAGCACCTGAGCACAGAGTGGGAAATGGCAGATTAGTGTTAGCATCAGCACTGCAACAACCCTAAGACAGCGTGACATACTGCTGCAAAGGAACACCATGCAATACAGACACACAGTCATTGTTGCATGGTGTTCCTTTCCTTCCATATTACATAGGGTTAACACTATTGGAATGGTCTTGTGGCACCTTCCAGCCTTAAAACCTCATAGAAAATGTGACAAAATAATGGTCTGAGGGTGAGTTTATGGGGATTCGGCAGGCTGTCATGAGGAGGCAAGTTTTTGAAAGGTCATTTATAGTTTATTGTGCTCATGAGTACTTTTTCCCATTTCTTTTTTAATCAGTTCTCTGCAATGTGTTTTTCTTATACTGTCGTCCAGTGTTAACCTCTGATCAGCTATTCTGATAACTGATATGATAATATTTCTGTATGTCATAGTATGATTACATAACTCCAGTTAATTTGATCTCTATGTTCTGTAACTCCAAGCTCCGATCCACTTCAACCCTCTCTACCTCTTTCTGGGGAAGCTCCTCGTTCCTTCCTCCAGTCCTGACCTTTCCCGAAGGATTCAGTTTCTCTCCCCGGCTTGAGGCTTTCTTAAAATAAACCCTTACCCCTCAGCCCCCCTATACTTCCCTGACCCCGGTCCCTCACTCGCTCCTCAATATTCGCCTTCTAAGGCCATCGTGACAGCTGCCCGAAAGGGTGGAAAGCTAGGGATAGGAATTAATACACCTCCTACAAGCCCTCTCAATCTACCTCCCCCCCTCCCCAAGTTCCCCTCTTCAAAAACACAGAGGGGTGGGGGTACTTTAAGAAGGATAAGAAGTTGTCCGACAAAGTGACAAGACAGCAATGATCAACAACAGCAATGCTTGCGCATTAGATGAACTTCTGTTGGGTTACAGCATGCTGGGAGTTAAAGTCAAATGACATGAATAGCCATGAATAGTCTGTTTCAAGATGACAGAGAGGTCTGAGGGGTTTATTACAAAAACATTTGCCTTCTGCACCAAGAAAACAAAACCATTATTGATCTGCACACCTTACTCCGAAGAGCTTGTTCGGTTAAATAAAAATGGTGAAAACTGCGTGGAAGTTGTTTCTTCATTCAAAAGTCAAGTGAAATAGTAATGTCACTATAATGACAAAGTTACTCAGGACAGAGCTGATTCCAATGATGAGGGTGCCTCCTGGATGCCAAGGGATACGTTACTCCTATTATGACTACAATGAATCCCACTACTATTACTTAAGTTTAAAATGATCATGACAGGGATAACCTGTCAAACGCAGACAACACTGTCATGAAAAACCCTAGCATTTCTTTACTCACAAAAGAGATGCAGGCAGCCAGCAGCAGAATCCTGACAAGCAAGTCCTCGAACTGCTCGACAACCAGCTCCCAGATGCTCTTACCTGGGTGAGAGGGAGGGAGAGAGGGAAAAGATGAATAAGATCACTGAAATTTGCAAGTATATTGATGTGCTGGGGGAAATTTCTATCTTGTCTCTATGATCTCTGTTGCCAAAGACGAGCATAGGAACATCTTGGAAGGAACAAGATATAATATGTATTAGTTATTATCAACTGTCCCTGTGGCAAGAGAAAGCGTTGTGTCCAATTACAAGTAGGATTATGCTAGAGCATGGGGATTACGCAACACTGTTCCAGACATTTCACAATTAAAACGTTGCATGCGTGTTTCTATTACCTCCCTAATTAGATTCATTGCTTGTGGATAGGGGCCAGTTCAGAGTGGTGATGACGGCCATCCCATCTGCTGTTTGAGTATTTGTCTGCTGAACCTCGACTTTCAGAACTGAAGTGACCCAATTCAAAATTCTTGGGTGGATGGACATGTTTTGTGTAGCAATGTAGCGTAGTGTAGCCGGATAAAGACTTACCCTCTTCAGCAGGCAACTCTGGGGTTGGACAGTAGTGGTGGTAGTGGTGAGTATGGCGGGGGCAGAGAGACAGAGTGAGAAGGAAAAAACGATTGTTAGCAAAATGGATCAATGTTCAACAAAATAAGAAGCAATTTCAAATCAAACTATAGGAGAAAATGTTTCATTCCCTTAAGTTGTTTCTACATCCCTTTCTACATCTGACCAGTACACCAATCACTGGTTACACATGGTCCATATCTTCCAAATTCTCAACATTTTCTGACTGTGTGCCTAATACTTATTCCTAATTCCTAATTCCTAATTCCTAATTCCTAATTCCTATATTCCTAAAAGCATGGAATTATAAAGCCATAGTAATGCATTCAGACTAATTTGAAGTATCAATTGCCATTACCATGTTGCAGACCTTTGATTCCCCACCTAGGCCAAAAGAAAATGTCTCTAAAACAGCCGGTGTACACACAGAAAGTCCTGATTCTCTTTACAGCAAATACAGATATTAGTATTTGCAACAAGTGTGGTTAATGATAGCTGGCAAAACGACCATTATGAACAGTGAGAATCGTGTGTAAGTAACAAAAATGTTGCAGCTTTTGAACTACATACAACGCCTTTGGTTTCTAATTTACCATTCCACTGCTTATTGATTAGCAATCATATTCCAGATCATTTAGCTATAAGCCATCTAAGGACCTCCCCTTTTTGGCCAGCCTAAAATTATCCACCTCTCCTGTTAACGGCTGCCCCATATATCACCCAGGAAGCTTCTTGAGCCATCACCTGTCTCTCTCGCTCTCCAGCCATCTTCTTTGGCTATCTTTAAATAGCTCTTCAAAGCCCTCAAAGTCTCTGCTTCTCAATGTCTCTGCATTTCTACCAGCTGTTGCAACTTCTCCTAAAAAAGCATCCAATACAAACTCTCAACCTGTCTTGTAGTATCTCTGAAAACTCCAATGTTGTTGACTACTACAACCAGGCAGGGTTACACCATTCCGGATACTATCCCAGCAGCAAACGTTTAACTTTATGCAAGATCATGAAACATTTAGATCTCAGTTGTTCTAGTCGGTCTAGTTGCCAAACAGTTACTACTTGTTTCTTTCTTCCTCCAGTTGGCCCTCCCACCCCATCCCTGATGCCCACGCTCTCACCATTGTAGCCGTGCTTGGCCAGGTTCTTCTTGAACTGATCGGGAGTGAGACCAGTGACTTCGTTCACCCCGAAGTAAGTCAGGCACTCGGCCGGGGCCTTCATATGTGAGTTCTCCATCCTTTTTGGATAGAAAGGGCTAACCGCGTCTATCCGTGCTCTTCTAGTTCTTCGTTGTTCTCTGCAGTTTTCACCCTTGGTCCACCACCCTTTCCTAGAAGCGTGGAACCCTCCAATTCAGGAGTGCTGGACTGACAGAAAGAGCGAATAAGCACATACACGCTCAGGGTTTTATACTACCAAGGGGCACACGATTGGTGGACACCCCACTGACACACGCCTCCAAATGCCGGCATGGGAGACATGGGGGGTGAGGGTGGGGCTCGAGGTGGAGCAATGGGGAGGTGAGATGGTGGGCTTTGACAGGAACCGAGGACAAGGCTTGGATTTAGGAAGGAGGTGATGCGGGGGAGTGGTGGGGCACGGGAAGGAGGGGGTGTACCGTGGATGAAAATGAGATCTGTTTTTGGAACATGCATGGTCAGTGGAATAAGGAGAAGGGAGAAGGTGAGAGAGTGAGACTGAAGATCGTCCAGAGGGGAGGAGGGGGGAACATTGAGTGACGGCTCAACTGGTTTCTGCTGAGGAAGGGGGCTGAGCCAGAGAGAGAGAGAGAGAGAGAGAGAGAATTACAGATAGAGGGAGAGAATGAAGGGAGCGGGAGAGATGGTAGAAGGTTAATTTAGTACAAGCATTAGTTGGGTGCAGTTACATGGCTAGTCAGGGTTAAGCTCGGAGGTGCAGTGACGCATGAGATTCATAAGCACAGGGAACAGAACATGTAGTTCAAACCAGTTCTGGGGCCTTTTTGCTGCAGAATTGCATCATTTAATATCATGAACACTGCAGGCCACTATGCACTATAATGCATGTGTACATTTATCCAAAGTTTTGCAAAACCGATGAACGCTTTCCAAAGAGGAACATTGGGGAACCTAACTAAATGAACTGGAAATATTTGAGGGGATAGAGGTAGACGGAGATAGACATGGAAGAGAAGATGAATCAGAGAATAAAGACAAAAGTGAGTATGTTGTAGAGGAACGATTGCAGGGGGACAGGAATGTCAAGCGGAGAGCCGGTGTGTCACACTATCGTATCACAGAAAAGAAACCACCGGCCGCAGATAGAGGGGGATCATATTATATTTCCCTTTTTACGAGGAAGGAAAGGCAGTTGGGAGATCTGGCATGGCTTAAGTAGATGTGCGACAGATGATCCAGCCACAGACTGCCATCCGGCGAGGCACAATGGCCTCTTGTGGTGGATCCAGAGCACTGATTCAGTTATTGGGATACACATGATTTCACCAAGCCAAGGAAGTGCAGGGATGGAATATAATATTGGTGCCATTTTCATACCAGTTCATGACTATGGCAATGTCTTCACCCAATGCCATTGAGCATTGAGTTTTATTATGGACTGTAAAGCCCTAACTTATCACTACCTTGTTGATTGGCCTGACCGGTCCAATCAAAGCTTATTCTTTTACACTCACTCTGGATCTGATTCCTTATTATTTATGATCTGTTATCTATAGAAAACCTGGTGGAAATTACTGTTAACCGATTACACTCTATCTGCTTGGAAAAATGAAAAAGTTCTTCTTTTAAGTTTAAATGATTATGAAGAATCATGGAGCAGTCTCAACGAGGAACTGTTTGCTCTTTGTTTAGATAAATGGTTCTCAATCCTGGTCCTGGTTTTCTAGCCTACCAGGTCGTTGACAGCATCCACCTGGCGTCCCAGGTCTAATTCAGTATCTGATTATGTGGCTAGATTGAAAACCAGTAAGACTGCTGGCCCCCGAGGACCAGGATTGAGAACCACTGGTTTAGAGCAAGCTCTATTTAGGCTTACCTCTAAAGGCTATGGGCCTTTTCAGCATCCGTAGTTTTGCCGTTGCATTTACCTTTTATGCAATTGTTATTATATGTTCTGCTTATGTACACCGCTGTATTTTGTCTGTTTACTCAGAATAAAAATATAGTATTAAAATAGTTAGTAATAAAAAATCATCATCATCAACATTTTGTTCTTTTATGGCCAAAATGAAATGGCTTTCATTTTGAAAAGGTTTGGAATTTTTTAATTTTGACAGCAAACACACTTTGATTATTGCAAAACCCATTGGAACAATATTATGACAAGTTAACAGATTAGTGGCACAGCGTTTCATGATATCATGAAGCTAACTGTTGTTGTTTTCTTAGCTCACTAACACTACACCAATAAGTACAAACACAAACACTAGTTTAAATATTCAATATAATGCTGAGCACATAGAGGCTGTTGATTTACTACTTGTTTAGACAGCAGTAAACAGGCCCTCCTTAACCTGCCAGGTGGTGCAGAACCCTCTGTTGACAGGAATTCAAGTTGCTGTTGGTAATCAATAAACTGACACCTGTCACTGTTCACCATTTCTGACAGCTTTGCCAGAATCTATTTATTGCATTATTTTGTTATAATAATAAACTATATTCCATAATAAGACAATTTAGATAGCGACATTTTTCAGCCGCAGTTTAAATAGAATCGTTATTTTGAGTGTGTTTAGGCTTTTAAGAACTATTTTCCACTCATAGTGTGGACAGCATGGATAGAGTGGATGCATGGACAACAAATGTGAGATATTGAGGCTCTGACCCCTAGAGGTCAACAGAAAACCAGCCAGAAGACGGCTTGTCTTTCAACCACCCCTCTCTGTGTTTGTGTAAGGGGGTAATACATTTATGGTATAAAGCTAATTTACTCGTTTGACTCTCAGTACCTTCATATCAGTCATTCAATCATGCAGTTGCCATTAAATAAGGATTACAATATTAAGATCTATGCCAGAAAAAGAGACGAGGCATCACCAAGTAATATACTTGATAATATACTTTATACTTGAGTCATGATCAATAGATGGGTCATAACATGAAGCACTGATATTGCATGTTAGAGTGATTTGAACTTTATTGTGAATAATAATAATGTGATTCTTTATTGAGCCCTGTGGGGAATCCTCCTTTTGCTTGCCCCCCTCCTGGGAGGTCAGAGAGCAGGGAATAGCACCAGAATAGCACCTCAGAGGCAGACTCAATGTCTTGCTCAAGGACACCTTAGCAGGGTGGATGCTTGCAGACATGAGTGCTTGAGCCCAGCTCCTCCAGTTGAAGGACAGTCTCTCTAATTGTTAGGCCTTTTGGCTCATCAACATTAAGGGTGCCTGTGATTCCAGAGGGCACAAGTAAATTTTTCTGTAAGACCAATTTTGCATGGTAACATTAAACATAACAGAAACGAAGATCAACACTTGGTGGTAGATGGCTAATACATGAAGGTACAAACACATTGCGATTCTTGATAAGCATCAAAGTTGTTGTTCCTGTCAACTTTCCGGAAGAAAGCATTTCCAAAAAAGAGTTCAACAGTTTGTTATTTATCTGAACCTCAGACATTTGCAGTAACTGGTCAACTAAATCAGAATACTACACTATGTGAAAATCAAATTATACTCATGGATTTATCAGAACATGAGCTACTTCCATTTCAGAGGACCCCACATTAGCAAGGGTTTTCTGCCCCTCTATAGTGCTAAAATGGGAAGTTTTATAAAGTGCAGGCCTTCAAGTACCCAATCAGCTGCCGGTGACCTTCTGACCCAACCCTCTAGCCTGTTGGTGAGCAATTCAATCCCCAAAAGGTACAGTCATGTAGAAGACTCCCAACAGCAGAAAACACTTATGTGCTGTGCATATGTTAAGTGGTAGCAGGGTTAAGCTCAGGAAAACCCCAAAAAAGCATCAGAGCAACAAAACCGGGACCTCCATTAGAAATGAAATGAAGTGTAACATGTCCATTCCATCCATTCATTTTTGTTGCCTTTTGATTCCATGGTATGAGAATGATTAGTGTGATTACTACAGTGCAACTTCATGTAAGCACACAGTAACAGTACACATTGCATATATCAAGATATCTACACCCCATCAAAATATGCATGTTCATATATCGTATGACATATATCATATGTCGCCATATATGGTGATAAGCACACTTCGAACAGTACGTTTCATTTTTGCTTGATAAGCTTTACATTTCAATTTTGGGCTTGATTTTAATGAAACATTTTCCACTTATTTTCTCTCTGCCAGGGCCCCCACCCCTCTCTGTTTCACCCACCCTCTTTCTCCGGGCCTCTCAGCTGTTGTACAGCCGTCCTGACCTCTGAGATTTGGGGGCTGTGAAAGGGGTCGGCCTGTCAGTGTCTCCCTCAGGGTAGAGCAGTGACATTTAACTCAATATCCCAGAAGGATAGGGTTTCTCCCTCACTCTCCTCCATCTTCCCTCTCTGTCTGTGGGTGAAGTGTCAGTAGCCTCTGTGTGCAGCCCGCATATAGACTACTACGGTGTAACCCAGGCAGGCAGGGACACCCGTCAGCCCCAACCCCCACCCTCTCCCTGCCACTCTGAGAGTGGTGCTAATGTGCCACTCCCTCGTGCCAGGCTGTGGGATCGCCATGTGCCGCCATAACCGATCAAACACTCCCCCCTCCAATTTCTTGACCTCTCTACATGTTCCCAGTTCTGCACAAGTGATAAGTACCGTGGCGGTGCAGCTAAGTTATGCAACTAAGTCTGTTCCTGCTGACTTGCACGACACAGGCAAAGTGAGAGGGACAGGGTGACACAGTGGTCATCACAGTAGCAGAGCCAGGAAAAGCCAACATATTTCTTCAAGGAACTCCTTGAAGAAGGTTATTGTCATTACGTTCTGCGGGGTTTTGCAGGTTTTATGCTGTCCAACTGACCACTATCAGCATGCAGTGATGAAACTAAGGGGGGTATGTTGAAGTGGAGGAGCCTCCACTTAGTTGGCCACTTCTAGGTACTCATTACAAAACAGACTCTCACTGATCCGGCCTCATGAAATACAACCCAGACCCCTTCGCCAGCCAGCCAATGAAATTCCTATGGTTGAGTAACACACAGATAGTAATATCCAGTGGTTACAAAATGTGTTGTTCAACCCAAGGGGCGTGAAGCCTTCACTCGGGAATGCAGCAGCATCATCTTAACTGTAGATCTGTTTGCATCCAAGCTTTAGGTTGGGATCTTCATTCAAGCACATGAAAAAATGGATCTATTTATTAATTATTATTGATGAAGAAGCTCTGTGGTATTGACAGTGATGCAGTAATTAGCAGCAACCAGTAAGGGCAATGGATAAAGAAGCTATAGTGTTAGCAGGGTACTTGTTACAGCATTAGCTAATAGTAATAATAGAAGTAGCAGCTGAGTCTTTGAATCCAGAATTACTAGTGAGATATAAATAGACCAGGTGACATTACGCAGCTGGGCATAGCACCACGACAGCTTTGTGGCTTTTTTATTTCATAATGTTAGACCTTCAGTTAAGGCTAGCAAGTCTTACTTTCATCTATTGGTGAGAGAAAATGAGATAGGTGGATGTTTTAGGACACATTTGACTCCACCGTGTCATCGGTATCCATGCGGTGCAGCAGGCTGAGGAGTTCTTGGTTGTTCACACCATTCCATCCACTTAGTTCTATCCTGGATACAAGCCACGGGGGAGCCAACAGGAAAATGAGCCTTGTAGCTGATCAAAAGAAGCTTTCATTTTACAGATGGAGTGTCATTAACTTGGCAGGCTCTGTGTGTCTCATCAATCACTGGAAAAGACTCTATTGGCAATCCCAAAGTTTTAAGTCAGTCATAGGAGTAGTACATGTGAATTCCAGGTATTCCACTTTAATTAAAAATAAGGCTTTTGCTGTAGAATGGATAAGATAATATAAGATAAGATAAGATAAACTTTATTGATCCCGCCGTGGGGAAATTCACGCGTTATGGCAGCTCACAACAATAGAAAACACTAGATAAAGCACTAGATAAAGCACTCTACTGTGTTTACACAAATACAGTGAACCCATATTGTATTTTGCACAGATATATTTGGTATATAACAAACTTAATTGAACACACGGAAACCAAATTAGATGGATGATGTCATGATGTCAAAGAGGCAAAGGTTACAAGAAAACCGTCAAGCTCTTATGTGGATAAACAAACCAAGCAATGAGATTACAAGGTCAACCTTAAAAATAAAGTTGCCTGCAGAGTTGCTATCTAGTAGTGGTGTTAAAATCATACTATACCTTTATCAAACACACAAATGTGCTCCAAATTATATATTTAAATTTAAATTTAATTTTTATATGAATAAAATAAAATATATGTAACTGATGGCTATATTTTATTATCATATAACTATGTTGAAAGTGAAGCTGTCTCCCAAACAGCAGGTTGCACCACTCTGACAGGGGTGTGGTGTGCACATAAACAAAAATGCTTCTGGAGTTTCATAATATCAGCCTGCAACTAAACAGTTGTTTCAGTTTAGTTGGTTCATATTTCATTTGAAAAAAGATTTAATCTTCATCTTTTTGGGTCGATTGCTAGGAATACTACAGACAAAAAAAATTGGATACTTGAAATTTCACATCAGGTATACAAGCATCACTTTTAAAAGGGGGGTGTACTGGGCCTCGAAATCTATGAATATGAGTTTACTGATTTTCATTTTCATTTCATTTTTTCAACAGCGACAAATCAACAGTATTAAATACAATGAGCCCTGACCTCTTGAACAAATTTGGCTCTAAATGCAAGAAAAACATAAGACTCACTGATCTACAGAAAAAAAAATGCTAACTAGCAGCAGTAATGCAGCAAAAACATTTTTTAGATATAGCCAATGACACATTGTGGGAACCAAGGAAAACTGTGTGACAGTCTTTTACTCTATCATCTCCTGTTTCTAGGCTGGGCACAACTACAGACAACCAATGGCCGACAGACACGAGCAGTTTAGCGCTGACACATTTACCTTATGAGGGGCACTGCACAGTCATGGCCTCCTTACTCCAACCCCTTTAACCTCCTTCAGTTTTACCAGATTATTATAAATGCACGTTGGGCTGGAAAAGATGATTACGGCCTTTGCCTTGTTAGATTTTCTATTCGAGAATGTCGTGCTAGGAAATAACTGGGCAACAATTTGTAGAATCTTGTTATAGAATTTTATGGAACATTTTATTACACAAAACAAACCAACATGCATCCATAAACTGTAAGATCTAGTTCATTCTGAGATGATGCATGTAAGGGTGATTTATATCAAGTTGGTTAAAAGGCAAGAAATAATGGTAGAACATGAAACTGATTACATTAAAAATGAAGAAAAGTCACTTTCAAGTTGCCATTTGTGTTCAGAGATGTAATAAGGCTTTTTGATCTAAACTTAACTCCCTCAGCAATACCCTTCACCTCTCACCTTACTGGGCGTGTGAGAGGAAGGCAAAATGAAGGACAGAGCGTCTTGAAGGAATGGTGTTGATGACAGGAAGATGAATGAATGAAAACAGAGCCTGGGAGATGCCTATGGTAGAAATGAGAGCTTTTCTTTGATAAATATAGCATGAACAACACGAAAGAGAGATCCAACTTTTTCAACAGTTTCTGATTGGCAACAGAGGACCAATATTCCTTTTATTAGTAAAAATGGCAGAACTTGGCAATCTAACACGTTCTCAAAAAAGTCGATATCAGACCACAGCCAATGTCAAATAATTGGCTTTCAGTAATACTACAGCTTTTTTGAATTGTTAGACCTCCATAGGAAGTGCTAACCAAAAAGCAATACTGGCCAAAGCACTACTACTTTTCTCTCATGAACACATAAATGATCCAGCCCCATGAGTCAAAGGAGCTCAACACCACCCCCTAGTGGATAACAGCTGAACCTTTCAACACATTAAAATGAATGACGGCAACAATTACGGTAACCAAAGGTCAGTTTACATCAAGATTTAGAATGCATAGGTTTGTATGGAAATGTAAAACTGATTAATCTTTTAATTAGTAATCATTCACAAAAATTTTAATGACTCAGTTCTAAAAACTCATTTGTTCACTGAATGGTGTGGCACATCACTTTTTGAGTTGAAGTTCAGACATGTGGTAGTGGTGTGGGCAGGTATTGCAGTTAGTGAGGACGAGTAGAGGTACCCGTACCACGAGGGGCTGGTGTTACCAGCTACAGTACAGAAAAGGTTTGAAGTCATAGAAGTCATTCCTGTATAAATGGCTCCTAAAATATGACCTGATCTTCAGCCAAGTTTTTAAAATGTTTCAAAAAATATATTTGAACAAATAATAATTTGTACTTTTACATGTTTTTGTTGAACATATTGTTCAAACAGTTTGGATTGGAAAAAGCATGTGAACCACAACAGTTAGGAGGTGTTTTGGACGATTCCTCCTTACAGAACTGTTTCAGTTCATTGATATTTTTGGGATGTCTTGCATGGATGGCTTGCTTCAGGTCATGCCACAACATTTCAATAGGATTAAGGTCAGGAATCTGACTTGGCCATTCCAAAATGTAATGTTTCCTCTGTTGAAGCCATTATGTTGTAGATTTGCTTTTGTTTGGGGTCACTGTGATGCTGCAACCTGTTAAGCTTCAGATCACAGACCGTTAGTCTGATATTCTCCAGTACAATTTCCTGATAACATTTTTAATTCATTAACCCCTCAATGATTGCAGGCACAAAGCAGCCAGACCATGATGCTCCCTCCACCATGCTTCACGGTTGTTCTTGGTTTTTTCACCTGCATAGTGTTGTCTTTTAACAAAAATGTGTCATCTGTCCACAGAACATTGTTCCATTAGCTTTGTGGAACATCCAGGTGGTCTTGCTGCTCTTACTGTGATCTTTTCTGGACTTCCACTCCTAGGGAGAGTAGCAATGGCACTGAATTTTCTCCATTTGTATACTATCTGTCTGACTGTAGACTGATGGAGGTCCAAGTCTTTGGAAATGCCTTTGTGCTTTGCCAGCCTCAACAACTCAGCGGTCCTATGATTTTTTTTTTTAACCAGGGTATATACACCACTTAAACAGATCTCTTTGGTGCAGACTATTGGTTTTATATGACAGGACACCTCTAACCCACACCTGAATGTCATCTCATTGATTGGATCACCTGACTTCAATTACCCCCTTTCATTCATAGGAGTCACTATCCTAGATGACCACATTGTTTTTCCAGCTTAGGCTGTTCATGTTTGCAAATATGTTCCATAAAAATATTTGTGTTATTTGTTAAATCACATAGTGTTTATCTATAGTTATGACTTCATACACATATCAAACCATACTGCCCAAGCAATTTATTTAATGGAGGCAATTCAAGTTTCTTGCAACTCTATTTAGATGACTGATTATTGATTCCATGTCTTATATAAGATATTGGGTTACAATAAATGATGAGTGGACAGTTTAGCTCAGATTCTCGCTTTATTGGTCAACTTGATGAAAGACTACAAAACGAATTCACAAAAAATCTCTTTCAAGTAATCAAATCTGTACAAACCTAAACTGTGTGGGGTTTTTACAGCTCTGGCTCGTATGAATCTGTGAAAAGAGTCATCTGTATGCATATGTGTGTGTGAGTAAGCACGTGCTTGCTCTCGTGAGACAAGGTGATATACCTCACCCTTCCTGTTCAAGGATACACGGACATTTTTCTTGAGCAGGATGGGCAAGACACTGCACGCACACACACACGCGCACACACACACAAACACAAGTGTGTTTGAGATTTTACAGTACAGAGGACAGGGAAAACAAAATACTCCCCTCTCCACAAATACACACACCACCTGCTGGCAGGAGTTTGCCGCTAAATTAAAATCAGGCCAGCAATCTTCCACTGTCTCCCAAAACCTGCTTTTTCAGTCACAATTACTGTACAGACAGACACTGTGGTTTCAACCTTTCAATGGGGCAAAGTGGTAAGAGAGGGGATAGTACAAATCTCTAATACTCTCGCACAAAATGTACACGCGCACACATGGTTTTAATGCTCGCTCGCAGACAGACACAAGTGTTTCTCTTCTGCGCACGCACTCACTCAGACAATTCATAACATTGAATGTTTTAAGAAGTACAGATAAAAAAGGAAAGCCCTGGGTATAGGTTTGATTTCTGGCTGTTTGGTGAAAGAGAGGAGAAGAGAGGTAGAGAGGGCAGGAGGGATGGGGCGGAGGTGGAGGCTGAGGGCGAGCTACAGGGGTCATTTCTTAGCTTTCCTGGGGGGAGTGACTGGGCGGCCAGAGCCCATGCCCCCTCCTCCGCCATAGAACAGCTTCTTGTCGGCCGGTTTGAGAATCTAAAAATGCACAATAGAGAAAAAAATATGAAATGAGCAAATAGCAACAAAGGGATGCCATTTAGCAAAGTACAAGAAGAACAAATTGCAATTACACAAATAAACAGAGCAGTTGGCTCTTCTTAATCGTTTAAACATTTAGTTTACCAGAAGGTCTAGTCTCTTGCTTACCTGGAAGGAGCACATGAGGGTCTCGTCTACGCTCATCATGGCTCCGGCGTTGTCAAACTCGCCACAGTAGTTTGGGGCTGAGAACAGTGTCACCAGCTGCCTCTTTGCAAAGAACTCATAACCATCCTCGACCACCTGAGAAAGAGACACAATGGGTTAACTAATTATTTATACAGGTGATTTCCTCCATTTGCTTTTCACTACTACACATTAGAATCAGGCACAATAACAGAACCATACACTTTCTGTAACATGGCATGAAGAGCACTAGCTTTAATGAGGACGTAGGAGACAAGACAACACATCATGAATGCATTTCTATCCATCTAACTGCCTACCTGGTCATCAGCAAGATTGGGCTGGAATCCAATATTTCGCTGAAGTGGTTAATGGATAATGAGTTGGTCCATCTGCGCTACAGTCACCATCTCAATACTTCAGAGATGCCGCCTGACTTTTCTTCAAATATTCTTTTTCAGCTAGACATGGTATGTTTGGCAAAAGTGCTAACCTTGCCTTCACAAGGCCAAGGCCTCCTTGGAATTGGAGGAAAGATGCACATTACAATACTATAGAGACAAATCAAACCAAAACAACAAGAAACTGACCTAATGACCATCCATGCTCTTAAAAAGGTAACATCATAAAATAAAATTGCTCAAAGTAGATAGAAGCAATCTCTTCTCTCTTTCCTTAGTCACCTTTGCCCCGAGTTTAAAGGCCCAAATTAAACACCTAAGTGTTTCCATTTTAACAAGCTGTGCAGAAGCACGCTGGGCTCATCTTTGCATTCCCACTGTGACCTGCCTAAACACTTATCCCCCTTTGAATAGTTTCTGGCACTGACCTGGTGGGCCCGACAAATGAGGTCCATGTCGTGTTTGTGGAGGAACTTGGTGACCACGTCGGCGCCAAAGGTGAAGGAGACGCCACGGTCGTTCTCACCCCAGCCCAGCACATCCTTGTCTGGGTCGGCCCACAGCAGGTCACACAGCAGGCCCTGGTCGGGTACATCGGTTGGGCGCATAACCCTCCGCACCTGCTCCATAGACTGGAGGTCTGGGGACAGGCCTGGGGAAGAGGAAAGGAGGACACGTTAACATTATAGGGTGCTTGACGTATTCATATGTTGTTCAGTCTCATTTAACAAAAGGAAGCCAGTGTTTCCTCCCCTCACGATAAGATCATTACCCACCATGATATTTAGTTCCTAACAGTAGTTTTCTGACTTGATAACACTGGTTGAGATGGAATCTCAACCAACACGGGAAGCATAATAGTTAAAGAAATCATCTAATGGCAAGGATCTCAGATTACCACCAAAAACTAAACAACTGATCCTTGGGACAAGGGCCCCATCCATCAACCAAATTTGTCTTCTTTTTTGGAGATAGCTTGCTAACAAAGACAGGGGTGAAAACATAACCTCCTAACTTCATTGGCAGAGGTAATGGTTATGAAGTTATGGTCTAAAGGTTAAAGTTAGATGTAAAACGGAAACCAAAATTAAGAATTCCTTTTGTCCAATATGTGATGAACATTGCCCTCTCTAGAGAACTATGGCTTCAAGCTGGGATGTCCTTAACATCAGAATCAGAAGCTGCTCCACAGACCAAAAACAAAGGGTTAATCATTTTGTGCTGGACTTTTTATACACAAAATATCTTTATTCTACAATAATGTTATCAGTTCTGAATTGGTAAACATCCCCTTATCCCCAGACAGTCCTCTTGAGTGCTCTGACACTGTTACCAGAGAACTGAGAAATGAACTTGTGTTGTTGTCAAGATTAAATATCAGGAGTTAATCTGTGGAGAATGAATTTGGAAAACTGTGAAATGAAGATCCCATACAGCCCTGCAGGCCTTTGGCCATAATGTTGACAGTAACAACAGAGCAGAGGTGTGTTAGTGTGTGCACTCTGGATAGGAGCCAAATTAATTGTTTGATAAGAATACCTCCATGGCAACAGAAGATCTTCTCGTCGACAATGGCTGCAACAGGCAAGCAGTTGAAGCAGTCTGTGAAGGTCTTCCACAGCTTTATGTTGTACCGCCTCTTACCTATGGGAGGCAACCACAGTTGCTTGGTCACAATCTTATCTGGAAGTCTATAAAATCTTGCCCCAACAGCTGCCACTATTGCAACACACCAAGTACACTTTACATTTTACATAATCCGGGCTCTGTAAATAGCTTAGAAAGGCATGTGATTAATCATCTCCCAGACTGCTTGGTCATGCTCCTTACCCTGAAGCACGGTGTACTGATCACTATCTACTGTTTATCTGTGTTGTCATGTTTGTTACTACCCATTGGGTCTAAAGCGATAGCTGGCAATTTGTATTCAAATAATGGTAGGTAGTTACAAGTTATTTGTATTGCCTGCTTGAGTGTACTAATGTAGATAGATTTATACGCTCATTTCCAGCTCACGCAAGTTATTATTTGATGATGCGAATGAAATCTAAACAAACTGGCATCTGCGACTGTTGATTAATACTGGTAAACCATTGCTCTCCTATTCTGTTCTAAAGCTCTAGTTGGTTGGTAAAATAGTGAAAATGGATTGTGAATTTGGGATTCACAAGTGGCCTGTAGACAAAAAGGGTATTTTATAATTGGACAATGATTAACTCTGACAAAACAAACAATAACCATGTCATTAAACACAGTCGTAAATTTGAGCTTTGACGTTGAGATTTAAGATTAAGATCTGACTTTAAGATTAAGGGTTGGGGATATCTCTTGAGCATTTCTAGAAAAGCAGATCAAAACAAACAAACAAAAATCCTATTTCATATAGTGTGGCTCAATATGCACCACTTTACTGCACTTGCTTGTAAACTGACAGAAAATGTATTTATTTAAGTAGCCTTCTTAAATAATAACTATATTGATGTTTTAACATTTCAGTCATCTTCTCAAACACCAGGACATTTCTCTGAGTGAGTATTTACCTGGAAAGACTCCTTGATCAAAAGCACACCACATTCTCTAAATGTACTGATATGCACTCATTATCAAAACTCTGGTGCATGTTGGTGCTTGTGTTGGTGTGAACAATGTTTGCCTGTGTCTGTATGCGTGCCATGTGACTCACACTCATCGTAGAAGCCGTATATTCTGTTTATGGAGGCGCACTCATGGTTTCCTCTCAGCAGAAAGAAGTTCTCTGGGTATTTGACCTTGTAAGCCAGCAACAGACAGATGGTCTCCAGGGACTGCTTCCCTCTGTCCACATAGTCCCCCAGGAACAGGTAGTTGCTCTCTGGGGGGAAGCCCCCATACTCAAAAAGCCTCAGCAGATCATAGTACTGACCATGGACATCACCTGGTGAGAGAGACAGTGTTGGCCAGAGTGGAAGATAGAGAGGCGCTATACTGCCATGTTGGTTGAAGGTGTGACTGTCATGCTGTGTTTATGTACACAACAAAGGGATACTTGGATAGAGGTACAAGAACATTTGGCATCCTGCAAATCAACAACAACAAGGATTCAACCATGAAAGGCCTTGCATGCTTGTAATTGGACACTTGGTAGTTTTGGTCCTGCTTGTCTTGCAGTTTTTGTGGCAATGGTACAACTAAACAAGTGTACAAAATGCTAGCTTGCAAGATACTGGTGAGTTGCATTTCAATGCAACATTGGCCAATCAAGCCATAAATTTGTCAACTATTCCTTTAAAGCAGCATTCCCCATTAAGTGGAATCAGCAATTTGACACGGGGAGCCAACCCCAGGGAGAGCCGAAGTGCAAAACAATACTGTACTTGCAAGCCAATGTTATCAGAGTTTACTCCCTCAATTTTGCGATTATTTGGCAAGGTCACCACTATGCATTGCATTCTGTCGTGCCATTTAAAAAAAAACAATTAGCCACACATTTGAGTCTCCCTTGACATTAGGGGATAAGCATGCTTGCACTAAAATGTGAATTAAGGCCTTCTCATAATAGGCCAGCACTCTACAACAGCCATCTAAGACTGTTTTTGAAAGCAATAGCTAACCACACTTGAGAGAAATCCCTCGACCCTAAAGACCACAAGCCTCACCACATATCTTGAGCGGTGCCTCAAGCTCAAGCAGGATTGGCTGGCTAAGGAAGATCTCCCGGGACTTGAGGCAGAGGCCACGGATCTCATTCTCTGTCAGCTGAACATTTTTGCCAGGTCTGGAGCCTTTCACTGAGAAGACAAATATGGGACAGGAGTGAAAAATTGTACACTAGCAACACCAGATCATCCATAACGGTGCATATTATTCGTGACATTGGTTCCCATTTAGTTAGCCATAGGGGGCACATGCAAAAAAAACAACCAAAAAAACACTCCTCACAAGTGATATCCAAGGAGCACACTGTTGAGGGTTTAGTTGTGAATACAAATAGGGCAAGCAAAAGAACAACATGTTGAGCCTTAAATACAACAATAACCGACAATAAAGTCAAACTATTCCCGGTTAGAGGATGTGCCAATTCACAACACGTGTTTTCATCTTTAATCAAAAGTAACAATTGCCTATGTTGATATATTCCACAATTTCAGTTAAGTGGGTGGATATTTTCCCGGGCCTAGTTACGTTAACAATAATATACCGGTATTTCAGGTGGTGCTATATAGGCGAGTGGAAACGGGAAAAAGAAGAGTAACTAACAGTAAAATGTATGACGGTAACATCTGGAACTAGGGAAGATGTTACTGACCAACCACTACTGAGTAACAATAACCTATGTCATTCAAATTAAGTGCTCTGAGTCTTGGTTAGCAATGAGCCAGAGATAAGATGAACTCAGCGCACCGTTAGCTAGGTGGCTATCCAACCTGCATTAGCCAAGTTAGCTAAAATGGCTACCCCGGCAATAAATATCAAGCAACACAGTCAATCTTACCTTCCAGAAGACGCTGTATAATGGAATCGATGTTCAATTTATCGGCTTCGGCCATACTATTCCTCTATTTTGTTCGGTTTCAAATAATCCCCGCGCTTTAAAATGTAACGACTAACGTTAGATAGCTAGCTACCGCGTTAGCTTAAAAAAAACAAAAAACTAGTTTAATCGGCTATCGTTAGCCAGCTAGCTAACCTTGGGGCGGAATTAGCAACCTCAGAATTTGAGGCTGGAAGCTGAATTGTTAAAGATGGTGTAAAATATACCTCCGGAAACCGAATTAGTCAACTATATTCATTTAGACGTTTACTCTCGATATTTTATTTTCTCCCGACTCTAGCGTCGTCCCTTCCGCTGGTTAGCACCCAGCCCTCGACAAAAGTATCTTGGACGCGTTAGCTCAAAGCGGAAGTGGAAACCAGTTCCCGCATTGTCATTGGTCACTTTTTGGAGTTTGGCGGTAGGTGGGAGCGAATGTTCTCGCGGATTGGCTAATTAAAACGTCTATCAGTATTTTACTTATCGTAAACAAGATTGTAAAATGGATAAACAGTCTCTGAAACGATTCATGTTTGTCGCAGTAACTTTGAACAATTGATCAAGTAATGAAAATCATTCTGCATCTGCCCGTATTTACCTAAATATTTGTATTTCTGTTGGGTTGTGTTTGGTCAAGTGTCGATAGTGGCGCAGTAAAGCGACACCCACGGAAGTGACCAAAAATGGGGGAAATCATTACGTATTTTGGCATGACGCAATGTCCAAGCGACTAACCTGTTCCGATTCATACTAAAGTTGGGAATCGCTTGACTTATTATATTATAAACATGACACTAAATCAGATAGACGTTATATCATCTCATATACGCAAGTGATACCGTAGTCTACATTATACAACCATACAACCATGAAGTTGCTCCATAGAGACATTGAAAAAGATAATGCCGGGTGAGTGACTAACATTAGCTAGCAAGCTAATCAATGTTCTTTGCACGTTAGTCCGCATCTGACTGCCTGTAGGATGCACATGTGTCAGCTTCGCCGTAATACGAGTCCATATGTGTTGTTAAGTTTCTCTTTACCAGCGGGGACGCGGTGAATGGATGTCCATAACGTGGCATATTGGGTTCGAGACCTGTCCGTTACTCCAAAAGTTATTGCGATTGCATTGTTGAAGCCACCATACACATATAGTCGATTGTTTTCTTTCCTGTATCCTGGATAAGTATATTCCTAATAGTGGTCGATTCGTGATAAGGGGTTCCTCCCCAACACTAGAAAGGAAAGATTACTTTATAAATTGTACCACTGGCATTTTCAGATACAGCTGTTTGTGTAATGATTACGTGCAAGCTCATCGCAGTTGATTGTGAGTAAGCAAAATAAAGCACACTAGGTTTTATCATGGCCACTGTCCACTCCACAGTTATTGTACGTAGATGCTTCTAGACATCTGAAAAATCTCCCCCAACACGGGTGACATCCACACTCAGAACGTCTCACAATGTAACCACAAACTGTCTTATTACTAACATAACAAGTATGACAGCAACTCAGAAGCTGACTTATAGATTGTACCCACTTTTCTAGCCAGGTGACTCTGGTGCCGGAGGAGGCGGAGGACATGTGGCACACCTACAACCTGCTGCAAGTGGGGGACAGCCTGAGAGCCTCCACTATCAGGTAACCTCTATCACCACCACACTGTAAAGGTCACTGAAAGAGGTGTGTAACATATAACATATGTACGCTCAACAGCTCTGACAGTTTCCAAGCCGTCTTTTAGCGATGCAGGATGGGTAACGATGTCAGACTCAGAGGCCGCCATTTTTATGCACCTGTTTTGTTGATCTGATTCGCTGATCTCTGTGTCTGTGTCTCACCGTGCGTCTTGGTCTCAAGTAAACACTCAAAGTCACCACGACCTGTCATCTCAGCCACAACCATAATCCTTGTTCCCTGGTCCAACAGGAAGGTCCAGACAGAGTCCTCCACTGGGAGCGTGGGCAGCTCTAGGGTGCGGACTACTCTGACTGTGAGTGTGGAGACTATTGACTTCGACACCCAGGCCTGTCAGCTGAGGGTAAAGGGCACCAACCTCGAGGAGAACCAGTATGTCAAGGTCTGAGATTGGCAAGTGGTTTGAATGTTGCAGCCTTATTCTGTTAACTGAAATGGCGAGTGGTTGTGACTGTGTTCTGTTCTCCGCTCATCAGATGGGAGCCTACCACACCATTGAGCTTGAGCTCAACAGGAAGTTCACTCTTGCTAAAAAGACCTGGGACAGCATTGTTCTTGATAGGATTGGTAAGCATGCGGTGCTTTGGTGTCCCCTGGCCAATGCTCCCAACTTTGGTACCTTTACTAACCACCATAATCAACTCTGACAAAACACACAGTCGTGAAGTGAGCAAATATGGTTATAAAAAGTCCAAACGTGTCTGAATGCACCGACAGTGACAGGAAATGTGAGCAAGAATAGCAAAATGATTTTTGTGCTTCCACTGTAGCAATATAGTGTGCTTACTAAGAAACATTATTGTGTTATTTACCTAGATGCTTGCCAAACTAGCCAGCTAGTGGCAAGCACTGATCACTCTGCTGAGACTACAATGCATCATTTTACACCAGCTAATGCCACTGTGGCTTCTCCCAGATAGCAGTAATCACTAGGCAACTAGGCAATGGCTAAGTTACATTGGATTGCCTAATTGTGGTGACATTTTAGTTGTTTTTATTTGAAAGAAAATGGCCAGGCCCCTCTTGACGTATTTCTTATCTCTACTGATGCAGGGGGAGTGATGATGGGAGCAGAATAGGCAGAAACAGCTGGGGTAGATGAGGTTGTAGAAGTAGGGATCTTGACCATTACACACCTTTTGTGTAATGGTTCTACCCCTAATAACATAAACTGAAGTAAAAGCTGTTTTGTTTTTTATCATTCTAAGCAATAACCTACAGTAAGTGAAATACCTATTCCTTTACCAGTAAAACACAGTAATTAATAGTGAGGTTGTAATGGCACAATTACTACTTCGGTTTTTTATGGCATGCTCACATGATCCTTCTCCGCCCTCCAGAGCAGGCGTGTGACGCTACCCAGAAGGCAGATGTGGCGGCTGTGGTCATGCAGGAGGGCCTGGCCAACCTGGTGCTGGTGACGCCCGCCATGACGCTGCTCCGCGCAAAGGTGGAGGTCACTATTCCTCGCAAGAGGCGGGGCAGCTGCACCCAGCACGAGAAGGTAGGGCAGCCCTCAGACCTTGGTGCATCCGTGGAGGAAACAGATAGTGGTATGGTCGCTAGGGATAACCGCCACAGATAGATTGACGGTTTCATTGTTAATAAATGCCGGTCATCATCAGAATATCTAGCATATATATATATATATATATGGATATAGTAGGATCATAGTCTGATAGGTGTTTCATGTCGTCCTGTTTCTAGGCGTTGGAGAGGTTCTATGAGGCAGTGATGCAGGGGATTCTTCGCCACATCAATTTTGACGGTGGGGCCGCTATGTAGACATAACATGTACACACACACACACACACCTCCACTTTGTTATTTCTGAATGTTGTTGCCGTTAAAGCCTGTTGCTTTGCTGTGAGCTTGTCGTCCATCATCCTGCCTATGCTGTTTTTGTGCCTGTGCTCCGTTATGGTTTCCTGTTGTTATTGCAACATCCTCCTTGCTTGTTTGCTATATTCTTCTCATTTTCAGAAGTTTTATAGCAACACGTCTGTGTGAATTACACTTCAGACAAATCAAATTTGGATTTCTCCGCCTTGCCTTTTCCCCCAGTGGTGAAGTGTATCCTGGTGGGCAGTCCAGGGTTCGTCAAGGACCAGTTCATCACTTACCTCTTTAAGGAGGCAGTCCGACAGGACAACAAGGTCCTACTGGAAAACAGACCCAAATTCATGCTGGTCCACTCTTCATCAGGTCATAAGTACTCCCTCAAAGGTAGGGGCTGTTGGATTCTGACTTCTAAACAATGATGCCCTGCCTTTCTTCTACAAAAACTCACCAAGATGCTTGCCGTTCTGCAGAAATCCTTTCTGATCCCGCCGTCACAAATAGGCTTTCTGACACCAAGGTGATTATGGGTCCTGTTCTTTGTCTGCACGTTTTCACATAACTTGTCTATATGGTCTCAAGTCATGAAATCCGGACTATATCAGTGTGCTAAATGCTAATGTGTAACCTTTAGGCAGCAGGAGAGGTGAAAGCCCTGGAGGACTTCTACAAGATGCTCCAGCATGAGCCTGACAGAGCCTTCTACGGGTGAGGGACGGGCCATGGCAGTAAACTCTCTGCAACCCGCCGAGTCGTCGTGCGTCAACATCGCTAATCGACAGCCTTTGTGTCTTCGTGTCATTATAGGGTGGCTCATGTGGAGAAAGCTGCTGACGCCCTGGCCATCGACACCCTGTTGGTCAGTGATAATCTGTTCAGGTACGTACCGTCACAGAGTGGGAACCGCTGGACTAGGGGCCGGCGAAGTGATCGCTGGTTATGCGAATGCAGTTACGAATAACATCCAAAGTGTTGAAAAGGTTTGTGTGTATTCATTTGTCTTTGTTTATGTGTGTGTGTGTGTGTGTGTGTGTGCCTCCAGACACCAGGAAATTCCCACCAGGAGTCGGTATGTTCGGTTGGTGGACAGCGTGAGAGACAATGGCGGCAATGTCAGGTACCAGCTTTCCCTGAAAACATGTAATGCATGTGAACAGCTCAACCAGAGTATGGTAGCCGGGTTACTCTGTAGATGTAAACGTACCACTGTCACAGATGTCAGAGTCAAACCATCCTTAGTCTAGCATCCAACTCACTGCAATTCTTTTTCTATTTTCTTTTATAGAATATTCTCCAGCCTTCATGTCTCTGGTGAACGTAAGTAGTGTTTTGCTCTTTGGATATTACATTAAAGGTATCTGATGTACAATATTTCTTTGACAGAATCGTCAATCAAATTGAAGTATATATAAATGATATGGTGAAATAAGGAGGAAACCGTTGGAACATAATGTATATTCTTTTCCGGCGTAATAGGTTGAGCCCCATTGATTTCCTCTAGCGTTTCTATCAAATGACAAAAATAAATCTGTCCCCAGTTCCTCAAAACACGCAAGTGTGGTGAGCATCCTGGATGGTGTGAAATCGCTCCCTTTTCTTGACGAATCAGATGGGCCCAGCTATTCCTTTTAAGGTGTTTGTGGTATATTGCCTCACCCCGTTATTGATCAGGATGACATAGCAGTGCGACCATCAAAAATAGATTTGTAAAACAGATAGTTCTAGTCCTTATTGGCTGAGTCACGTTTGAAAATACGCGTTTCCAAAATACCTGATAAAAACACGCGTGACGTCAGAACTGTTCATCGAAGTATTGATTTGCTCGTATGATTGTGACAAGTAGAGGCTCTGCGTAGACGGGCCGAGGAGGACAGGCTCCCTACTATGAACTATTGACGTAACCCACGACTGTCTCCTCAGAGCTGACTCAGCTGAGCGGAGTGGCGGCCATCTTGCGCTTTCCCATCGCTGACCTATCGGAGCCCGAGGACGACAGCAGCTCAGGCGAAGACTAATCCCTGGACGCGGACCAGCTCGTCTTGGCAGAGAACGAGAGGGAGGCTGTCCGGTGTCTGTTGCAAGACACCGCGTGTGTGTGTTTGTGTGTATTCCACACAGTCTGCAACACCCTGGCCTCTCTCTCTCTCTCTCTCTCTCTCTCTCTCTCAGAGCCAACTCGTTTCTCACGCCCCGGTCCACAATCCACCATCACAATAAAATTTGATGCTTTTTGGGGTGCGGTGTGCTGAAGGTTGAAGTATCTTTTTTTAAAGGTGCAGGTTGTGCTAATGCCCGAAATATCATGAGAATGCCAATAAAATAAAAAAAAAGGAATGTAATGTTTGTTGCCAAGTCTAAATGAAAACACAGATTAAGCTTGGACACTGCTAATAGAGCAATATGGAAAAACATTGATTGATTTCTAATGTTTGCATCTGTACAAGTGTATATATATATACCTCTCTCTCTCTTGCAATTAAATCAGTGGAAGCATACACGCTGCCTTGGTGTTATTTCACTTCTTCACTTCTCAAAATGAAAATATAAATTGAGACAAGATATAGAAAATATGCAATTTATTACGCAATATAAGTTTCCATTTAAAAAACTATTTTTGGTTACAGGCATTGGAAGCTACTGCATTGTAACAAGCTAAGTCAAGTGTGCTCAGGATTGTTTTTTTTTACTTCGATATAGTGACATTTGAGTTCCACAATTATAACACTGCAGCTCCCTTTCATTCTTCCCTGGAAAAAGATCAACTGCTCATGAAAGTTAACCATAGTGGGTACAATCAGAGTGTCAGCAGCTAGGACTAAAGTGCATTTTAAAACACAGCATGACTCCCTCTCCCCCCTCCTCACTTTACTCCTCCGCCTCACACCTTAAATCCTAAAACTTGATTCTACCAGGGATCACCATGACCTTTACAGTTTGTAGTGTGTGTGTGTGTGTACGTATGGTGGCGGTGTACACGTTTGTGTGTGATGCACTTGACGTCACCCACCAGGACACTGGTAGGTTTTAATCCAGGCTAAATCCTCCAGCGTGCCCCAGTGCAGGTACATGATGGAGCAAATGACCATGACGTGCATGATCTGGTGGCTGTTTCCCCAGTTGTCGAACAGGCCCGGGCTGAAGCGCTCGGGGATCTGGATGATGTTGACCAGCCCCCCCAGGACGGCCAGCGAGTCCATGGTGACGAAGAGGCGCAGGGAGCGCGGGCTGCCCACCCCGCTGCCGTACACCCGGAACAGGAAGAGGCTGAAGCGGAACAGGGCCTGCCAGAGGAACGCCCGCAAACGCAGGACGTTGGTGCGAGCCTGTGGTGGCGCAGTAGATGCCGTAGGCCGACACCAGGATGTAGGCCAGCAAGGCCACCTGCCGCATGGTCGGGTAGCAAAGAAGGGTGATGTAGATGATAGGGAGTGCTCCTGGTGACAAGAGAGATATGGGCCAATGAATGAACGTGGGGATGGAAATATCTCTGTCAGACAATATCGCCTGTCTAGGTTATTATCTGTGATCAATTTGGACTTTTAAAGCTGTTGCCCGGGTCATCTTCACCCAGTGGTCGAGGACCTACCCAGGGTGTTCACCAGGCAGACCCCAAACATGTCCAGGGAGAGCAGGGTGTCGTAGATATCCCCCCCGCCCACGTGGTTCATGAAGATGTGGTAAAGGACAGAGCCCACGGTGGGGGAGAGGCAGGCCAGGTAGTGGACCACGCAGATCCAGATGCACTCCACCTCCGCCCAGGGGATGCTGTAAGGCAGCAGCACGAGGAAAAGGAAGAACGGGATGCCTGGATGGAGGGACAAGGAGGTGAGGAGAGGAGAAATGAGGGTGGAGCAGTGGAGATGAAATGAGAGAACAGGGAGGAAAACAGTGGAGATGGACAAGCTTATGATTTGAAATCTGCAGCGTTAGAGAGCCCACTAATCATGAATCATCGTGGTGATGTTTTAAGTCCAACTTCCCAATCGGAGCAGAAAACCACCTTTGCAGAACAATATGAGGAATTTAGGGGTTTGAGAATGCTTCCTCTGTTTGTTTGCGCCAGGAACAACAGGACGGATTTGTCTGTTAGGCTACAGATGCACCGAAACGTACTGAGCAACTCTCTAATGCTAATACCCTGCACTTCCCTCCGGTAAGAGCGTTAGCCTTAATGAACTTACAGGACAGTCAAGGAGGAAGTGCAGCATGAAGAAGGTGGGGTTGAGGATTGAAGGGTGCACAGGCTTTATCTTGTGCACAATTCATGCTCCATAATTGCTCGTGTTTGCACAATTTCGACTGAGAAGCCTTTCACGAACAGCACCATTTACATTTTTCTTTTAAAAATCAACACATATTTCTGCAACTGCTCCTCTGCTGTGTAGTTTCAGGTTTGCCTCTTGAGATGCTCAAGACAAAATAAACAGTCTGTTATTGCCCTCGAAAAGTGTCACGTGCACACACCCGTTTAGTCCCAGTTAGCAGTGGGATATTTCCAGGTCAGGGATTCCCCATGGACAGATTACAGCTAATGCCCTCATATCCTCAGTGTCTTCACACAGCCTTGTCATGTATGCTTGTAAATGGACATAAGTGAGAGTGGCGACCTTCGGTGACCCGTATTGCATGCACACCCCTTTTATGGGTTCAGTGGATACTAGGTTCACACAGTTTGCACCCTACTCTTTAAATGTGTAGTGACATGTGAAATGATAACTTTTAAAAAAAATGCCTTTGGAGCTGCAAAGAAATATATTGAGAGGACCAATTTCAATGCATTCATAAACATTATTTCACTATTTTCACATTTTAGTGCAGAATGACAGCAATGACAGTGGATTCTCAAGGCAAAGAATGACACTGAACTACAACACTACTACTACTACAAGGTTAATTTCTGGACTCACCATGGGTGTAAATGTTCCCCAGCTCATTGTGCACATAGAAGAGGCTTGCCAAGGCACTCCTGAGCGGTGGACACCGGCCGGTAACCGGTCAGGACATACTTGTTGAACTGAAGATGCGGCGGGGTCTTTGCAAAGTTCAACAGCCGCGGTTCTTTGCAAAACACCATGACGATGATTTCCCACGGCCAATATTCCCCCGTGAAGCTTACATGAGCTGACAGCGGCGTTTCCTCACTGTGCACATCCTGAATGAGGCCCCGCAGGCCCCGTCATGATGAAGACCTCTGGCACTCGCAACAAAACCATCATTAGACAGGTGCAGTTTCCAAGCAGGCGACCTGTTGAGCTGGCCAAGTGGCATGCTTTGCGCAGGACCAATCAGCTGTCATTCCTAGGGATAAAGCTGGGGTAATCCCCACCAACAAAAAGCCACGTGCACTACTGTAGCTGCTGCTTCGCTGTCATGGCCAATAACTGGTTCGAACATCAACTTCACTAGTGTACATCTATTTCCCTCATGTAGTTGCGCTGGTCACTAGACCCTATTCCTAGTTCCTATTCCCCGAGCTCTTCTGTAACTGTGGTGTGGTCAGGATGATCTGGGGATTATAACACCTAAACTGGTATATAGGAATACAGCACTGGAGAGGTGAATGGTGTAATACTGTAATACCTAAGGGGAAGGCACTCAGTCTGTTTTCATTATTTACACCCATTTATTGCCACTGATAATTCAATGTCATGTCAATATAAATATATTAAAGAAGGCATAGTGTGTAAAATACATATAGAAATGTACAGACAGATAAATGACGCAACATTTTCCACTGGTAAGATGGTTTTAATCGATCAAAAACTGTCCAAAAATTGACAGGTGCTTGCCACAGGTAGTAAAAAAAAAAAACTTTCCCATGCAAAATAAATTAGACTGAATCTGGGTTTATAGAATGACGTTGAGTTGACAACATGCAGGCACAACTGGAACACGTTGGAGATATGCAGCAGCATGAATAGTGACCAATAAGTGCAGGACAGATAGGTAATACATGAACACATGAATACATGACACAATGCACTCAAATAAAAATGTTAACGACAAACAAATAGCAAGGGTTTTAGTTCTAGAAATACTTGGATGGACAAACAAAATGATCATTGTCAGGAATATTACACAGAGATAAGAAATTCAAAATAATACAAAACTAGGAAACAATGAGAAATAATAAGAAACAATAAGAAATAATATACAATGGCAAAAATAACCCGTTCAACCTGGCCATGGTCAACAGGCTCAACCTGTGTGAAAATAAAAGTACAGAGGTGAGTGGGAGGGTTGAGGAAAAGATGGCATCCAGCATACTGAAACTAATGAGTAGTAAGTTTGAGCTGTTCTTACCTTGGTGCCCGCTATTCCCAAAGAAGCCATTCAGATCATATTTGCTGTCCTTTCCTCCTAAAATGAAAGAAAATAAATAATACACCTTATAAAAACAGCTTATTTTAGTGTATGAGATGCCAGTATTTCCAATTTTGAAATGACATCTCTACTGGAATCTTGTGTGTTACTTGGATTGATTACATGATTTGAGATGTACAATAGTTTTGCTCACAATAGATCTAGATCCAGCCAGCTATGTTTGTTTTTTTACCTCTCCATGACTTGCCCTGCGGGTGAAAGTGCAGCTTGAGGTGCTGCTGAATGTGTATCTGGCTCGGCGGCTGCTGTGGCGTCAGGCCGTCGGGCTGCTCGGGCAACAGGGGCGGGGTTTGCGTTTGGGCGGTGGGCTCGGCCGCGAGGGCGAGGCTGGCGGCTCCCACGGGGTCGGGCAGGCCCTCGGCACCCGCCGCCGGGAAGGAGGAGACTAAGGGCACGTAGGACGGGACGGGGGGGTTGGCTAGGGCGGGGTTGGCAGTGGGAGCTGCGGGAAACGCAACGACTAAAAGGGAGAGAGGAAAGGACGGGAGGAGGGATATAGAGGAAGATGAGGAGGGGAATTGGATTTTGTTAATATGTAGCCTAACACTGGAAGGCCTATTATCACAGGTTCTGGTAAACTGATGGTGTATGTCGTAATACAGTAGGTGGACATTGTGGAAAGGCTAGTGGGGTTGGGTATCTTTACATTCAGTGACTAGTGTTCCTGTTACCTTCAGGCTGGACATGTCCATTTATGTAACCCCCGTTTTCTGAAAGTGACAAACACAGCGCAGCATGAACAGAAAGCACAGAAAGCCTTCCATGCCAGCAGATGACAACCAGACGCACGTACCGTATCTATCAATGGACGTCCCCATGCCTTCGACTGCGAGGGCTGGAGTCGGTACCTCTCCGTTCACTAGAAAGGTCGGGGGGAGGGAAAGAAAAAAGTCAAATAAGAAATAGAGATAGAGGTGTATGTTTGTGCAGTGAATCACTCCTGGTGGGACACACACCGTACGATCTTCCGGCGGTCTCTGGCTCGAGAGGCAGGGGCTCATAAGGCAAACCGGCTGTTTGAGGCAGAAGAGAGAGAGAGAGATGTAGACGGTGCGGTTGTATGATTTTAACCAGACAGACCAGATCAGTCAGTAGTGATGAGGACATAATACCATATTCTCCAGCAGGTACAGATTCAAGCGGCTGCGACTCATAGGGTCCCTTATCTGTTGAGAGATTGAAGAAACATAATGAAGTAAACACTAGAACCATTTTAAAGAAATAGGGGGGAGAAAAAGGACGGATTGGCATGAGAAGGAAAGAAAAATGTACCGTATTTTCCAGCGGATTTTGCCTCACCCCCGAGGCCAAGGGGCTGGGGTGCATAGGGACCTTCACCGCCACCTTTAACCAAAAGATAAACACAATGAATGAACCCAGTTAGACATTTAGAAGGCAGTTGCCATGTTTGTTAAATCTCACTGTATTTACCTGGTAACTTTCCATTATGTCCAAACCCAAGAGGCTCGTACGGCAACCCACCCTGACCTGGGAAAAAAACAACAAATGCGCTGAGCGAACTGCACTACCTATTGAGGTGTATGAATACACCTCGATACGTATGCACTATGTAGTAGTGTGCCCAGTATGTGGTCCCGTGCATCAGACACAAATACAAATTCTGTGTTCATCTCCAAAATTACTTCAAAATACATTTATTCTGCATCTACACAAAGTACTCCTTTCTATTGCACTGCAGTGAAAATTCCCCAAATTTCACTTTCTATCCTGCGATGCGTGTAATCCAGTTCCCAAAGGCTACTGTGTGTGTATACGCTTGTCTCTGGTTTTGCAGTACGTAGTAATTACTGTGCAGACTTTGTTGAAGTATTGTTGGTAATTGTAGTTCCCTGTTGTTGAGTTCGCCTAACCCGTTTACTGTTTCATAACCATACTCCTGTAACAACACCTGCTGCACTGCTAGATTTAGTGTTTTGTGTAACTGCTTGGGAGTGGGGACTGCTTTATTTAGTCCCTCTGACCGGGGAGCTAGGTGTCGCTGCGAGTACACAAGGAAATAAAAAAGAAATTAAAAAAGAAAGGGTAATGTTTGTTTGTTTTTACCATATGTGCCAGTAGATTTGCTCTCAGGTCCAAGTCCAAGGGGCTGAGCTTCATAAGGGAATCCCCCATAACCTATGGGAGAGGAGGAGAGGCGGTAGAGGAAGAGCGAGAACCTGACTGTGGATCGTGGATGAAACACACCGAAGTGAAGTACTCACCGTATCTACCGGCTGGTTTCCCTTCGCTGCCGAGACCAAGAGGTTGCCCGCCGTAGGAGAGCTCGCCGTATCCTGACAAGACACAGAAAGAAAAGGGTGTGAGGTGATGGGGGTTCGACTCGCCCCGATCGCTGCCTGTAGCCTGTTTCTACATCCTCCACCACACTGACCGTATTTTCCAGGTGCAGGATCCACTCCCATGCCAGCACCACCTGCAAGTACATTGAATTAAAACCATCTGCTGTTAGATGCTCAGTCGGTAGAGCATGGTGCCACAGTTAGGAGTTCACTTTCCACATATATGCTACCTGATTTTATGATTGCTCCATACCATTGAGGGCACACATGCATACGAGTGACATGCTCACCATATTTTCCAAACGATTTGCCATCACCACCAGCTCCATAGGGGCTTCCTCCATATCCTGGATATAATGGAGACGCGCAGTCAAGTTCAGCAGAATAAAAACACCACGTACATTCATGCATATCACAGGGTGTTTCGACCAGGACCCACATGTAGCATCCACATTAAATAGATTGAAAGACATACCATAATTTCCAGCACCATTAGACACTGTAGTTGGGGGTTTACCAGCAAATGGCAAGCCGCCGATGCCTGAATCAGAGAGGATAGAGTAACGTTGACTGGCAAATCAATTATGATAACTTAGAATTGCTAACGTGCTTTGATGGGATCAAGATTCATGTGAAAGTTTCCGTTTCCCCGTCCAATATGCAATTTGGCAGCGTGGTGGAAAAGGGCCAATAGGGACTCACCGTACTTGGTTTGAGATTTCTCCGGGCCCATTCCAAGCATCTGACCACCATAAGGCAAGCCGCCCATCCCTGTAACGTTAGAAAAGGTTTAGATTCTAGCATGTTGTACAATAATGCACCCAAATCACATGGAAAAAGCAGTTTAAAGTTCAACCTACCACCGTACATGCTGCCAGCTGGTTGAGGCTCAAACTGACTGGTTCCTGTGTGAGAATACATTTTTGTTTGATTATCATTTCTATTGGTTCTAGCTTGCAAGTGGTTTTCAGACCTGGTTGCTGAAGAATTGCAAAATAAATACACCATGCTAGTGCGTACGTGCTTAAGCCATATTATTATATGATGGCGTGGTCTTACCATCTAGTCCAGCAGGAACGAGTGAGGCTCCATTGTAAGGAAGCTGTCTGGCTCCACCTGCAGAATCAACAGCACATTCACAATGATGGATTATCACGATTACACTATCTAACCATTGCAGATCTAATTAGTGACAATAGGTCACCTCTGACCCTAACTGACTGATCACTGCTGCATGGAGTAAAGTGCTAATTCTGCACCAAACTCACCTGTAAAACATCAGCCAAATGATGCAATGACTAAAATGAAATACACTGTGGTTATGGTGTCAATATTGAACATAGGTAGCTGTATGTTCCCACCCATACCATACCTGATTTGCCATCAACAGCAGGTACACCTTGGCCAAGACCTGGAAAAGAATGGAAATGTTGTCTTTTGCTGTAATTCACAGGAGAATATCCATTCTAAAACATATTTACTCAGTGAGGATCTACCTAAATTATATTCCTCTGTTATCTGAAAAGTATAAAATGCTACTTACTCGCATAGTCAGGCTGTAGACCAGCACCATAGCCGTTTCCATACCCTGCAGAAAAAGTGAGCACAAACGATCTCAATCCACAGCACATACTAGTGGGATCAGCTAATCCCATGGCCTGTATTCACAGGGTAACAATGGAGGAAATAGGCTAACTGTACATCAACCAATAGTAGAGTAATATCCATTAATGGACTCAGAACATGAATGTAAACATTTAGGCCCACCTGATGTCGACTTGCCAGCCTCCCCCTGGCCTGCTTTGCCTGAGAAAAAAAAGGCAGAAGTAAAAGCCCGCTCATACCAGAACCACAACAAAAAGAGGTGGTCCAAATTCAGCTTTTCCAGGTCATTAAGCTATGACTAACTTACAGGTTTATTAATATAAAAGTCAAGTGTTTAAAGCTAACCCTTTGAATGTGTGCCTCCATGGAGATTTCCATTTCCATAGCCAGCTCCAAGGTAGGCCCCTTGTCCATAGCCTGAGAGCGTGCAGGAAGCATGAACACAAAATAACCACAAAAGGAGGATTACTGCAAAATGACAATCATTCCATTCATACAGAAAGACAACCATACCCACTGTTATATAACGCTGACCTTATGCACTAAAAGTCTCAGCATTAATGGCTGTAAACTGCTTCCGTTTGAGAGAAAATATAATTTCAAAGAACCTCCAGTTAAATGAAAATCCATGAAAATCGGCTACTGTAGTTAGCTAATTAGCCCTAGGCTAACAGCAGATAACTTGTCAGACTATTTTCAGCAAGAACTGAAATGTGACTATAGCTGTAAATGGAGCAGGAGAAAAGAGAGAGAAAAATAAAAAGGTTCACCAGGTTGGTTGGGATAGCCGAGGCCTGCAGAGTGAAAAACAAAGGTGACACATGAGGTAGAGCATGTTCTTCTTTTTCCATTCCATTTTAAAATAAAATATGCTTGAAGTCTTAAGAATAAACCTAAGAAAGCTCCACGAAACAGATTGAATATGTCTATATGTGTGTTATTACCAGCTCCAGCTCCGTATCCGTTGCCATGTCCAGGGACAGTATAGCCTCCTGCTCCAACACCATAACCTTGGGCTGAACAAAACATCATATCAGAGCTTCACCTGGATTGTTTAGGTCACGTTCTGATGTGATAGTATGGAAAGGCAAAACAGTGGGAGTACAGTAAAAAGGAATAATTGTTCCACATTAGTTGTTTTAGCTATGAAGCCCCTTACCTGGTTTGGATGCTTTAGCCCCGCCTCCATTCAGATATCCTCCTGCTCCTGCACCATACCCTAACCAATTACAGTCTTACTATTAGCAGTTGGCCGACAATCATTTCTACATTGATAATAACAGTTAAGAGGCAGTTGTAAGTATATAATGATTCAATTTCGACAAGGGTAAAATGCTCAGCTGTAAACTCTACACACAACACAATATTGACTGTCAAGAATGAAGGAGAATGAAGGGTTTCGCACCAAATCTGTCTGGAACACCAGATCCTGTGCCATAACCTAATCACAAATGAAACACCATTTCAGCTATAACTATATAATAACTCATCTCTAAATAAAATATTGCACTTCTATGTAAAATACATTACATTATGGCAGAAATTAGGCTACAGATACTGAGAACAGTGTATAAGTACCTTTGGGTTTAGTACCAGTGGATACCCCGGCTCCAGCACCATAACCTTAAACGTGGTTAAAAGGAGAACGAGTCAGTCAAAGGTTCATTTTCATCATCTGTTTGGTTTTTATAATCAAAGTCAGCAAGAAAATTTAGTTTATTAAATTGGTGGTTCTCAACTTGGTTTAGACACCTCGGGGTGTTGCAAGACGATTTATAGGAGAAAAATATATCTCAAATGTAAACATATATTCTATAATCATTTTGTGTTTGTAGCTTTTAGGCTGCAACTTTGTCGTTGTAGCCTTTAAGCTACCGCCAATAGGAATAGCCTGAAAAGGGAAAATGAAAAAGAGAACCACTGCTTTAAATGATTATGGTGCTTTTACCCTCAGACCATCAGCGTGAGTCAGACGAGTCTCACACATGACATAGGACACATCTTAAACAGTCAAGGAAAGAAAGTTCAGAGATAAGTCAAAGGTCATGCTCTCAAGCAAAGTGGAAATAGGTGTGTGTGTGTTAAACATCCATTAATAAACATGCCAAGATTGTACAAATATCAGAAATAATCAATCACATGAAAGAGATTAAAACACAGTGAACTACATACAAGACAATCCATCTAGAACACATATAGTAAATGTCTTAGCATGCACATACTGTAAGACCAGTCAAGTTATGATCATCACTTGTCACATGGCTGTTGAAAAGCCATGTGATCACCCATATTAAAATGCAAAACTCAGTTTACCAGGTCTGGGTATTTTCACCCATTGCCCATTTGGTACTCCTGATGGTCCACAGTCTAGAATACCCGTGCAGAAAATGTAGTACAATTACAATTCAAGTATTCAAGGCGAAACAAACACACACACAAATATCAACATACACAGAAGGAATCCACCTAGCCACAGAAACCCATTTTAGATGCAAATCCCATTAAGAAAGTGATGCATTATGTGATGAAGGTAATCCCTCCAACCATCATGTTGGTAGATCTTACACTTTAACTAACCCCTGAGGGACTAGGTTATTGATTTCATGCTAGCGAATGCACCCCCACACCACCAGAATCCTGGACGTTTTTAATTTTGACCGTACTCTACATCTGTTTCTGACCGTACTATGAAGTGTTCAAGGTAAAGTGATTTATGTTTACCAGGTTTGGCTGGTTTAGCTCCCTCTCCCTTGGGATTTGAAGGTCCTCCACCATTTTCTGAGGGTCATAAGTAAGATCTGAATTGGAAATGCTGCCTGCTACACTCCCCCCTTCATGCTGTACATCAACATCATTAAACAACAATGGTCAGCGAGTGAAGAAAAAGAAATGTGAAAGAACAGATTCAAAATCACCTCATGCCCTCGACGTCTGAATACACTGAACATTGACCAAATCCAAACTTACAAAATACAATTTCGAAATAACTTAAATAATTAGGTCAATAAATGACATGATTGAGGTCATACTGAAAAGGTAAACCTGCTCACAAGGTAAAAACATGATGTTCAAAGTGTGTTCAAAGATGAGTGAGGGTTTCAACAGGAAACATTAGTGATAACCACATGAATCGGTGGTCATTTGTTAAGACAACACCCAACAGAGCATGCAGCACAGAATTGTAGGCTAAAATTTCAAACTGTTCCAGGCTAGGATTCACTCCTGGCCAGTGTGATTCACCAAAATGGATCTAGGTCCTGTGTAAATAATGTTAAAATATAAAGCCTAACCCTTCCCATGTAGACAATCTCATGCAGTCAGCATAATGCCGCTGCTGTTGCATGAAAATGAACAAATAAACAAAACAAAAAATGATGCATCTCATTAAAACAATGGAAAAGTACAAATCTTGAAATATAAAGAATCTTGCATGAGACACTCAAACCAAACTGATCATCAGCAGTTTTGCAGTAGACGTATGAGTGGGACAAACATAGGATTCACTCAATGCATGCGATGCATACAGCAGCAGTATTAAACACGCATGCAAACACACACGTGGTCAAGACTTAGTTTACCAGGACTCCCAACTGTAGATTCCCGGGCCCCAGTTTCCACCTCTGGGACACCGAGGCTTCCAGGTGCTGCCTCAGGTTGATTTCTGACGCTCGCTTCTTCTGGCGCAACGTCCGGCGCACCCTTAGTCAGCGTCACCTCGGGGGTGATGGCTCCCGTGCTTTTAGCCGCCACCGTTTCAGGCACAGGCACAGCTTTGGTGTTCAGGGGTCCGCTACTTTCAGGGGCCTGTGGTTCGGGGCCAACGTCCCCATCACCGTCGTTGCCTGCCCCAAAAAGAAGGTCTGCCTCTGCACTTTTTTCCTCAGGCACAGCACCTCCAGTAACGTAACCTAAAGGCCAACACTTATGTATTTTTCTTTCCAAAATGTTAGCAGATTATCCCTACTGGAAAGGAAATTAAATGTTTTTTTTCACTTTTCAAAATGGAAAACTAGAACACCTTGGTTGCACACACTTCAATTTAATACTTAGTAGAAGCACATCTCTACCAACTAAGCAGGATGTTTTCTTCTTATTGTATTTTAACTCCTTTTCTTTGTTGCAGAAAAGTTCAACCTCACTGAAATTGCAAAGGGACCTCCTCTATGCATTCCACTTCAGGTCAGTCCACAGATTTCCTATAGGATTGAGGTCCAGGCTCAGGCTGGGCCGTTCCAGGATATTAATCTTGTTTTTCAGCCATTCCTGGGTTTATTTGACCATGTGCTTCGGATTGTTGTCATGTAGAAAGATTACATTCTTTAACTTGAGATTTTTTTTTTTGCAGAATATCTTAGAGTATCTGGACCCTTTCATTTGCCCCTCTACCCTGACCAGATCCCCTGTGGCGGTTACATGCATGCAGCGGCCAGACTACTATGAAGTCCTGCAGTTGCTTTAAGGACGCTGTTGACCTTTTGATAGCCTCCCTGATGAGCTTCCTCCGTGCATGGTCATCCATCTTGAAGGGAAGTCCCGGTGGTGCCATATTCCCTCCATTTATTGATTTTATGGTCTTCACTGGGATCCAGGGAATTTTTTAAGGTCCTGACTGGAAATGCTCCATCTACTCTTTCGCCCACTGAAAATCTTTTTATATACCTTCAACAATAAGAGCCCCGTCTCTTCAGTGAAATCCTGGTTTTCATTGATCTAATTAGAGTCATTTCAGTTGATTTGAGGTGAAGGCAACTGAGCTTTGTGCATGCGTTGGAATATGATGAATTCATCTTAACCCGGCCACAACCCCCGTTATCAGGGGTGTGCAACCTAGATGTTTTAGTTTTCCATTTTTAATACATTATCAAAAAGGAGCGGCATTTGTTTTTATCTTGATTTTTCTGCTTTTTCTGCTGAAAACGAAATTAAACGAATGTGTTGGGCCTCAAGACAATAAAAACTAGAAAATCTGAAAGGGTGTGTAGACTTTTGATATCCACTTTTTACCACTGAATGGCTGTAGGAGACATCAAGGATTCATTTAGGCTAACTACAGAAAAGAAATGCATTTGATAAA
Source organism: Hoplostethus mediterraneus (assembly GCA_034670385.1). Taxonomy (NCBI): domain Eukaryota; kingdom Metazoa; phylum Chordata; class Actinopteri; order Trachichthyiformes; family Trachichthyidae; genus Hoplostethus; species Hoplostethus mediterraneus. The sequence continues at coordinate 8,428,118 of JAXDDW010000011.1, read as the reverse complement.
AAAAAGGAAATTATATGAAGCTAGCCAAATATGCATAGGACATGATCTGAAATGCATTTCCTTTCTGTGTGGAATGTTATATACGGTTAATAAAATTGACAATATTGCCCCACAAAGTCAAACAGCAGTAACTATATTACGTGCAATTTTCAAAGTAAAAGTCCATGACCAGGGTTTATTTTTATATCAACAAAAAATATATTATTGAATATTATAATATTATTAAATGATTTGATATGCTTTTAAATGATATACTGTATATTTCCACTGTATATTCCACTGATATCCTCTGTATATTTCCACAGAGGATCAACTTTGTTGCTTCGTTATTCATGCAGTTACTGCTCTTTGGTTTTGTGGGGCCTAATGTTACAGTCAAAGTTAAATAAAGTTCAAAAGACATACACTGCCTCATTACAGAGAGGAAGAGTCAGTGGAGATTTTGTTTCTGTTGGCCAAGAGCTAAGCCTATAGTGGATAATTCAGTCTTATATTACGGTATTAAGCCTCAGGGCTGCAGGATATGCTATTGGCATGCATCATTTCCCCCCTCCACTGACCGCACAGACAATATGAACATTTTCAAACACGCCTTCTGAGTGAATCCCTGGTTTACAAGAAAAAGTAGGAGGGACAGCTGATTTCTACCAATCAATAAAAGACACAGTCGATTGGCCCCCCACCCTGGCACACTTCAGCCTCATTTTGACTATCATGGTGACTATTATTTACCATATATTGATGAGTAATTGTTGTGTTTACATTGATACTTTTCATGTCTTCATCTCCATAGTACAAATACAGTTTGTCAGAGCATGTCATTATTACACAACATACTACCTTATTGGCATGCTCCAAAAAATGATACTTATCTTTAATAGGTATTTTGGGAGTTTCCTCTTAAGGAACCTGCGGTGCCACTAACTGTGGTGCCACTGGTGCTGACTCAGGTGCTTGTTTTGGGCATTCCCTTGAGGAACCACTGGTACTTGCCTTGAGGAACGACTGGTGCTTGCTCAGGTGCTGGCTTCTTTCCCTGGGGAACCGCTGGTGCAGGTTCTGGTGTGGCTGCATTCAGACTGGCCTGTGCAGCCACGGGTGCTGGTTCAGGCGTTGGCTTAGTGTACTTTCCTTGGGCAACTGCTGGTCCAGGCTGCACGACTGGTTTGGGGTTGTTTGGTTGCAGGGCCACCGGTGCTGGCTTCGGGTACTTGCCGAGTGGAATTACGAGTGCTGGCTCAGCTGTGGGTTCAGGTGCATGCTTAGGGTACTTGCCTTGAGGAACCATTGGTGCTGGTTCTGGTGTAGCCTGTGGGATAAGTGATGCTGATTTAGAGTACTTCCCTTGAGGAATCACTGGTGCCGATTCGGGTGCTGCTGGTGTGTAGCTTTCGGCTTGTGGCACGGGTGCCGGCAGCTTTTGATATTTCCCTTGTGTCACTGCTACAAGGATGCCCTCAAGTGCTGCACCTTGCGTTGGTTGTGGTGGTTGTGCAACACCCTTTGAGCTTGGTTCTGCTGGCTGCTCTGGTGCTGCACTTGGTTGTTCAGGAGAGAGAACTTCACCTTTTAGGCCTTTTCCGTTAGTTGCACCTGCGCCTTTTGTACCCTTGCCATTTGGCATCATGCCGTAACCTGAGAACCGAACACAATGACGTTGTGCAAAAACCAAAAGGAATGTGTTGCATGAAAGTAGAAATGGTTCATGGATAACCACTAAACTTTGACAAAACTCAAAACGAGCAGAGGCACCACAAATAGCATGCATGAAAGCAAAGCGACATTACATCATCGTATACACTTTTTTTAAAGACAATTTACAGAACATGCAGTATCAGTTTAATTTAGGACAAACCACATGTTAGGACAATTATATGAAAAAATTAAAACATTTGACAAATGTGTTAAGACAGAGATGACACATGACACAAACAAACAACGTGCATGTACAGAAGCGTTTACCAGTATTGGCTACTTTAGCCAACTGCCCATTGGGTACACCAGCTGGACCATCGTACCCTACGAACCACAAGAATTTTCACTGACAAATGACATTGCAGACATTTTGTGGGCAGACTGATTACTGGACAGATCAGTACAACAAAGAAAAAAACGGAGAAAGAATGTTTCCTATGCAGTGGGATCATGATTAGGTCTCATCTGCACTGGCCTAGTAGTGACCCAGAGCAGGGCAGTACTGAACCACTTAGTCAAGTCAGGTTGGTTTCGTTTGAACACCCCAAACATGAAATATGTTCCATTATGTTATATTTAATATATGGTTACCTCCACTGGGTGACACTGCTCCAACACCTTTGGTAGCATGAGGGTTTGATCCTCTGTTCGCTGCGCCGTATCCTGAGCAGGCGGATGTTATAAATGTCACTATCGCATTACAACTTCAGGACAGCGGTAATTTAGCCATAATGATGATATTGCTACATAATATTGAGGGTAATGAAAATTTGTCTTACACAAGTTTCAGTTTTTTAGTTTTCTTTGACAGTTTGACATACATTTTGATATTGGATAGTTGGGACTTACCATTGGGTTTACTTCCGTATCCGTTTGGTGCACCGCCATTTCCAACTCCGTAACCTTGAGACAAAATATAGCATTAAAAAAAAGCAGTACACAAAGCTGGTAATAGTGGTAACTGGTGTGTTATGATGCATTTTGACAGGGAGTCACCGTTGGGTTTAGCTCCATATCCATTGGGAACGGCGCTACTGCCAGCTGCAGCTCCGTAACCTTAGAGTCAAATGTAACAGTACAATTAAAGTTGGCACCTTCGACATTAGAGACAGTTGTAACACTATAACACTCGAAAGGATAGCTATCAATTACCGTTGGGTTTGGCTCCGTATCCATTGGGAACAGCTCCAGCTCCAGCTCCATAACCTTAGTGATTAAATACAGTATATACCATTAGAGAAAGATACATATCCAAACTGTTAATATTGGGGGTGCTAAGCTGTGGCGTGATTGTGACTAGTACCTGGTTTGGGTCCCTTTGCACCTCCATTGGGGTATCCATACCCTACAAACCATTCATAAAAAAAATAACTTTATTTTCTGTATTTCATCAGAATAAAATGGTGTCTGAAAATAGATAGATTCAAAACAGAAATGATATTCTTACCACTAGATCTGGCACCGTATCCATTTGGAATACTGCCATAACCTAATAATAAGACATTAGAATGAAGTGAGTCAGGAAGGTACACTTCTGCTGTGGGGGCAGGCAACACAAGTCTACATCTAGACTTAAACAACCCCTATTTTTTGCATCTGACAGCTTCACAGAGAGAAAAACTGTATGTGCAATGGACAGAGATGTACAGTACATATTTTAACATATATGATGATATGTCCTATGATAGTCCCTAGAAAGCTGATCTCTGATCTCTGATGTGCCAACAGCAGTGTTATGTAGTATATGTACTAAGTGTGAATGTACACGCACCTGGTTTTGCTGCCTTGGCTGCTCCCCCACTGGGGTATCCGTACCCTGGGCAGTTCCACAAACACAGATTCATTATACAACCTCACCAGGAAACTAAAGTTACCATTTTATTTTTTATTATATCGATTTTATTTATCTTTTACGATTGAATTTGGATTTAATCTTTGTTTGTAACTGTGATTATTATTGTAACATTTAATATTAGATGTGGACACACCGTTGGGTTTGGCTCCATTCCCATTTGTGGCTCCAGCATAACCTTTAAATGTCATGACAAAATAAAATGAAAGATGCTTCTTCAGTGCATGTCTGCCAAATATTTGCTTTGATGTGATACACTGAACATTTTATGATTACAGGTTTACCGTTGGGTTTTGCACCATGTCCATTAAGTACACCAGCTGCAGCACCATAGCCTGGAAAAGAAAACAAAATGGTCAAGAATAAGGATACGAACTAGTAATAAACAGTTGACACAGATGAAGATTCACCATTAGGGTTACCTGCTAGTTCAGTTATAGTACCATAACCATCCATGTATGGATGAAGGGTACATTATTATTATATGTAGTTTTTAATATATATATATATTATTGAATCCCAGACTTCTTGTTCTCCATATCAACTCAGTTTGTTAAAGCATATATTTTCTTGAAGTAATGGATATATTTAGAGAGGCTTTACCATTTGGATTGGCACCTTGTCCAGCTGCAGCACCGTAACCTGCAGAATTGAATGTATAGTCTTTCATTAGGCGTCTAACATTAAGTTCTAAACACTACAACCAATAAATGGTAAAACTTTACATGAGCTCTGTTTTGAAACATTTTCAGAAATTATAAATGAATCAAGTAACACACTGTCCAACTGCTACATCATAAATAAAAACACAATAATGTTTTTTTGGAATGTGACATGCAGCTGTCACGAAAGTGTTGGCGTCAACAATGTGTCAGAGGTGGAGAGAGAGTTCGTGTAAACCCGTGTAACACACTACAAACACATTGTTCTGCAAATGTGAAACCATTGTGTATTTACCATTTGGCTTAGCTCCGTATCCATTTGGAACGCCAGGCCCCGCGCCGTAACCTACAGCACAACGCAGCACAAAAGCATCAAATGAAACATATCATTCAATTTTCTCTTAGCTATTGAGATGACAGACTAGCAAATGTTACCAAGCATCAAACAACAGAGAAATAAATAAAGAATACAGTCTATGATTATCTTCGCACCTTTCTTGGATCCCTTGGTTGCTCCATTACCGTGTCTAGCGCCCAGACCCAGACCAGCCATTGCATAACCACCATTGTAGCCTTGTAAATAACAAAGTGGACACATATATAAGTCAACACCATAAGATCAATTCATTCACGTTGCATGGTATCCATCAAATGATGACTATAAAGATTGATTGCTGTATTGACTCACCTCCCATGGGTTGAGCTCCGTAACCGTTATAACCATTACCGCCATAGGCTGGAAAGACAAATATAGACATTGTTACCAATGTATTAGATTAGGTCACCCCAGTATTGTGTAAATGCTCTCACCCACTTTTCCTCTGGTTCCTTGCCAGCTGAGGTACCCCGAGACCTCGGGGGATGCCCATTCCAAGACCTGGGCCTGGTATCACAGAAGCATTATGTTAAGGGAGCTAAAGGATAAAAGGTAATTTGTGTTGGTAGGACAAGGAGATAGCAGAAGATTACTACCTGCACCATAAGGCGGTCGGCCATATCCTTTCATGGGTTTACTGCCAGCGCCCCCTGTTAAACACAGAGACACGCTCACCTCACAGAACTGAAACTGCTAACCACTTCTCTCAAACAAACTTGTTCAAACTCATCAAGCGGGTGACTGCTTGACCCCTTTGTCTCTCTCACCATTTGGCTTAGCCCTGTTGCCACTGGATGGACCAGCTGAGGCTTCTTGACCTAAAGGACACCAGATAATCAACTGGTGACATCATATGTATGAATCAGTTTAACGAACTTTCTTTTTCAGGAGACATTACCATTGCTTTTAGCTCCATTTCCATGAGGTACACCACCTGCAGCAGCATAACCTGGAAAACAGAGGTATTTACTTATTACTTATTATCACTCTATTATTGCGATCTTCATGTTACACAGTTTTCTCTCTTTCTGTA